>QXDP01000066.1:0-228139 GCA_003717255.1 Protomyces gravidus | reverse complement strand
AGGTTCTCCAAGCAGATGATGGATCTATTATGAAGAAGTATCATCACTTTATTCTGACAAGTGCATCTGTCCGTGGGCCCTTCTTTCCTGGTTGGTCGCGGCTTAGAAAGCGCGCATGTTGGAGCAAGGCGATGCTCGCGCCGCTCCGTGGCAATGTCAAGCTCGTTGGTCTGACTGCGAATTGCGACACGACATGGGGCCCAAAATATCTGCAGTCAAGCATGCTGGCAACAGACAAAGTCGGCCTCGAGGTCATTCTGCCTGCTCTCAAATGCCACGATAATGCAGCTGATGCGATGCGCAAGACAGAGCACGTGCTGACGCAGCACATTCGCGATGCTGGATGGGATGCAGTTCCGCTATACAGTCAATTGTATACAAATGGACGCAAGTCAAACACGGAGTTCTGGGACAACTGCAAGCACGGTGATGTATTACGTCCCGAGGGTTATGCCGGCATGGACGTTCATCCATTTGATACAATGTTTGTCGAGCTTGGGCATGAGAAGGATAACAAATGGACAAATTCAATGACAAAGGAGGGCATGGCGCATCTCGCTGAGTTCACGCAGTTGATGGACGACAGCAGGTTTAGCAGCTATGAGCAGTGTTGAGCAATCCCCGATCGGGGCCTTGTTTATGAGTGTACTCTTGATACTGACACTTTCTCGCCACTGCATGCTGAACGATCCTTGTACATGCTGTGTGAAAAAGAAGTCGCACCTGGACTGGAACTCTCTTTTGCGATGTAGCCCGAGGCCTGCAGAACTGGATCTGGAGGGTGTGACAAAGGACCGACATGTCCATTCCTCGGACGTCGCAGGAAAACGGTCGTAGGTCGGTCGTGCAAATCATCATTTCGGCTCAGTCTTAATCTTGCTTACATTAATTCGTTTGACATTCTGGCAAACGGTTATTATTGCGGCAACGGAAAGTCTCCGGACCAGTCTTTGGCGTCATAGCGTACATATCGGGACACCAGACATCGATCAAATGCCTTCGTTGCTCTTCATTGGACGACACAGCGACAAGATCTTGTGGTCGATGCACTCCGAAAGGCGTTGGATGGTAGAGTGTCTCTACAGAGAATTCGGAAGCTTCTGCAATCGATGGCAGACGGTATCGATCCGACTTGTGAAACTCATGGGAGAACCACTGATCTTCGTAGGTGAATGGATTGCCCCCTCCTTTGGTTTGAAATTCTGGTACAGTCTCGATTATATCCAGGAACGCGAGTCGGTTGCGCAGGCTAAAGCCTCCATTGTAACGTGGCAAATCGCCATTGACAATTTTGTTCGAGATCGGGGCACCGATAAAGTCGTATTGGAAGTAGTCTTCGAGCTTCGACTTTGAGTTTGCACAAATGGTCGAATCGAGCTGGAAAAGGAACAAGTGCTTGGCGGGCGCGAGATTGTCGTAGATTGCGCGATGCGTGAGAAAGACAGATACAGAGTCATGGTCTCTAAAAACAAGGTTGATGCGATGAAGCTGTATTTTGCCAGAGTCGATGTACTTCTTGAGAGACCGTGAACCCCGAAGCATTTCTTCATTGTACTTAGAGTGATAGATGATGAATGGCCAGTCGTCGCCGACCTGTCGAATGAAGTGAAGCAGATGCGGTATCATAATCGGATCCGGGCGCGACTCAATCAAAACAGCTGCTTTATCGAGACTCAGGTTGGGATTGCAGAAATGCGCATCCTCGACAGACAGTCCAGGGGCGAATTTGATGTTTTTCATATTTGACTGGAATGGTAGATTGAACCTGTCTTTTCCATAACGCGCAAGCAGCTTCTCTGGGCATGTCCGGGCTCGCTGGACGCCAAGAAGAGCGAGCGCATCGCCCGACTGGAAGCCTGAAAATGTATGCGCTGAGTTGGAATATATCCGCCGGCCAAATGCAATGAGAAGCAAGATGGCGACGCCCGAGACTAGAAGACGTATTCTGCGCCGTGTCTGTATGCCATGGACGCCTGTTCTGCTGCCTCGCTCTTCCATGCGCACTTACGCTTCACACCCTTCTTGCAGTCCCACTCATGATCAATGTTGCGCGCGTTCTCGCTGGCGAAATTCAGTGATCCGATTCCGACCTGATTCCGGAACTTCTCAGCCTAAGATTTTCCCTGACCCAGCTGTCGCGTTACACCAAAGGCTTCTCTTCGTCTAGATCTTAGATCACTCACTAATGGCGCTCCTGCCCGCGCGGCAACTCATCGGCATCGTCGCTGTTGGCGTGGCCCTTCTTGTGCTGCTTACTGGCCTCCGACACCACATCAATTATAGCAAGCCCGTCAGCGGCCTTGGCGACTTGCGAGCAATACCGCCGAGAACGTCACCTGCTGCCAACACGGATGTTGTGCTGTATGTGCACTACGATGCGGACCCTATCGGCCGGAGGAATATAGAGTTTTTCATCAAGCACGGCCTGCACAGCAAAGCAGACTTTTACTTTATCATCAATGGCTTTAATCTGACAGTCGAGATCCCCGAGGCGAGCAATATTCATGTTATAAAGCGAGAAAATACCTGCTACGATCTCGGCACCCTTGGTGTGGTTCTCCAGCAAGACGATGGTGCCTTGCTGAAGAAGTACAAGCGCTTCATCATGCTCAACTCATCCGTACGTGGTCCGTTCTTCCCCAACTGGGCGCGCCTGTCAGGGACAGCGTGTTGGTCGAACTACATGCTGGCGCCTCTGTCTACGCGCACAAAGCTTGTCGGATTGACAGCGAATTGTGATCATGAATTCCCATACCACTTGCAGTCGTTCGGCCTGGCGACAGACCTTGTAGGTCTGCATGCGCTCCTGCCTGCCCTGCAGTGCTTCGGGGATAGAACGGAAGCTATTAATCAGGGTGAATTGGCTATGACGCAACGGGTGCGTGACGCGGGCTACGATGCTGTGCCGCTCTATTCAGCGTACGCAGATGGCGGGCGGTTCGGCACGTCGAACCAAGAGTTCTGGAATGGATGTACGCACAAGGACATTTTCTACCCAGAGGCGTACTTTAGGGCAGATCTTCATCCCTTTGACACACTCTTTGTCAAAATTCATCGTCAAGATGGAATGCTGGTAGACACAGATTCGTTTAGTCCGCTTGGCATGACTGTGTTGCAGCAACTCACGCAATGGGCAGACGACAGTCAGTTCTCAAGTTACGAGCAATGCTAGTTTGCCAAAGACTTCAAACTGCACATAGATCATTTCACCAGAAAGTCAATTCTAATAATCCTCGAACCTATTTTCCTGCTTTCTCTGCTGCTCGCGCGACCCGACCACGCGACGCGAAATTCTCGAAATGCATTTTGCCCGAGACAACCCTCGATCGCACAAGGAAAGTCCACTCATCCAGATGGCGCTCTTGCCCGCGCGGAAACTTGTTCTTATAGCTGGCTTCGTTGCTGGGCTTCTCCTGCTCTTTGGCCTTCGTCGCAGCGACGGGTTGCGAGACTTCGGCAAGTTACGAGGCGCAGTGCCAGTGTCGCAAGCAATAGCTGGCAATACTGATGCTGTCCTCTATGTCCACTACGACGGCAATGCCATCGGTCGACGCAATTTTGAGTTCTTCATCAAGCACGCACTACACAGCAAGGCGGACTTCTATCTGATTATCAATGGATTCAATCTTTCAACCGAAGTACCAGAGGCGAGCAATATCCACATAATAAGGCGAGAGAATAGTTGCTACGATCTCGGTACATTTGGTGTCGTGCTACAGCAAAACGAAGGCGCGCTTATGAAGAAGTACAAGCGTTTCATTTTGATGAACTCGTCGGTAAGAGGGCCTTTCTTCCCTAATTGGGCGCGCCTGGCCAAGACTGCTTGCTGGACAAGACAGATGTTCGCTCCATTGAGCGACACGACAAAGCTAGTCGGCTTGACAGTCAGTTGCGAGCCGACCCTGCCGCGCCACATGCAGTCTTTTGCTCTTGCGACAGACATTGTTGGTTTGCAAATGTTTTTGCCAGCCTTGCAATGCTTTGGGCTTCGTCAGGATGCGATTGACAAGGGCGAGCTCGTCATTGCGCAAAAGGTGCGTGATGCAGGCTATGATGCCGTTCCGCTCTACGCTGCCTATGCCGAGGGCGGCCACTCAACAAAGTCAAATGCAGCCTTCTGGGAGAATTGTGTACATCAAGAAATTTTCTTGCCTGAGCGATACTTCAAAATGGATGTGCATCCTTTTGATACGCTCTTTGTCAAGATTCACAGGGAGGATGAGAGGAACGACGTTTACACGGATGCTTTTAGCCCGCTCGGCATGAATGCGCTGAATCAGCTTACGCAGTGGGCAGACGACAGTGAGTTTTCGAGCTACGAGCAGTGTTGAATAATATATGGCATATGGCGATGATTGGAGTAAGCGGCAATTGTAGATAACGCATTCACAAGTCTCTTTTCGACGGCCCTCTGTGCAAGTCTGTTTATTCCTGTGTATGTTAATTCGATCGATATATGCTTTTCTTGGCATCCTTCTTCGACCTTTAGGAGAAGCTGACTGTTGGTACTTCGGCCAGGGGGTTTGAATTGTAGCTGTGTTTCCGAATTGGGCTGAAGTGGCCCGCGTGCCAGATCTGTCCAGGGGCAAACTGCCGGATTGAAAAGCGCGGGAAGCAAACGCAGTCACAGATAGATTGAGGAAAGAAGCAGGAGGAGAATGAGAGAGTAAGGCTGGGAAAAACAGTCTTGGCCACGCAGCCTGATTCTGAAATGTCCTGCCTACACCAGCTCATTCAGCCCATGCTTTTGTGCCGCAATCGATCCCGCGTATTTTTCCTGTCTTCCGGAATCTGATTTTTTATTATTAAAATTTTATTATTTTCGCGTTTTCCTTCCTCCATTTTCTCCCCCGAACGCGAATTTTCTCCCTCTGACTGACGGCCAAAGCTGACTTTTTCCCTAATTAAAGGGCAGCAGGACGTCTCTTTCTCTCTGGCAAACAGCGAACACCTGTAACACAGACACACACACTCCCTCTCTCACTATATACACCCGCCAAGTCTCATCCCAGCATGTCTACTGCACCTTCTTCATCAGGCATGGGACCTGTCTACATCGGCAGCACCAAGTTTCCGGTACGTCCTTTTCAATTCGTCACGAAACGCGTCTTTGGCTAACACGTCGATATAGGCTCGCTCAGACACCAAAAACATCCTCATCACAGGAGGAGCAGGCTTCATTGCCTCATATGTCGTGAGGCACTTTGTCCACCAGTACCCAGAGTACAACATCATCTCCTACGACAAGCTCGACTACTGTGCATCGCGCAATAACACGAATGCACTCGAGGGAAGACCTAACTTCACTTTTGAGCAGGGCGACATCACAGACCCAGAGGTCACGCTTGCAGTCCTCAAGAAGCACAACGTCGACACCATCATGCACTACGCTGCACAGTCCCACGTGGATCTCTCTTTCGGTAACTCGTACACGTTCACCAACAACAACGTCCTCGGTACGCACGTCCTTCTCGAGTGTGCCCAAAATGCAGGTGTCAAGCGTTTCATCCACATCTCCACGGATGAAGTGTACGGCGAAGTCGAGGCAGACGGTGATGATCTCCTTGAGACAGCCATTCTCGCCCCTACCAACCCATACGCAGCTTCGAAGGCCGCCGCAGAGATGATTGTTAACGCGTACTACAAGTCATTCAAGCTCCCCATCATCATTGTGCGCTCCAACAACGTCTATGGTCCTCACCAGTACCCCGAGAAGGTCATCCCCAAGTTTTCGTGTCTCCTGAACCGTAAGCGTAAGGCGATCCTCCACGGAGACGGCTCCCCTACGCGTCGTTACCTCTTTGCCGGTGATGCAGCAGATGCGTTTGACACCATCTTCCACAAGGGTTCCATTGGTCAAATCTACAACATTGGCTCGCGCGACGAGATCTCCAACAAGGATCTCTGTGGTTTACTCATGGATGAGTTCGGACTTCCTCGTGAGGATTGGGACAAATGGGTTGAGCACACCCACGACCGTCCTTTCAACGACATGCGTTACGCTGTTGATGCTGCCAAGATCACCGGTCTTGGATGGACGCAAAAGACCTCGTTTGCAACAGGTCTCAAGTTGACCGTTGACTGGTACAGGAAGTACGGTGAATCTTGGTGGGGCGACATCTCGCACTGTCTCTCTGCCTTCCCGCTTGCAGACGTGCACCATGAAGAGCCAAAGCTCGGCGCACCTGGCGAGACTGTCCAAGTCTGAGATGCACAAATCGCATTCTTCTTCTTCTCGAACTCATACCAAGTCTTAATCGCACCTTGCGCATCAGTAGTCCAAGGTAAACATACTGCGGCACTTAAGGCCATTCCGTCATTTATAGACTAGCTGCCTCATCGTAGAAGGCTCTTTCCATTATCTGACTCCTCTCGTGGGTTGTCTAATGGCAACCACCCAAGTCCTCAAAGCGGTATCCGTTTTGGTCCACAGTCAGCTGCCACCGCTCGACACGCCAATCACTATACACACCCTGCTTGACTAGCTGCTGAGCAGCTTCATGCGCTGGTAATCGCGTTGCCTTACGTGCATGCTCGCTGGAGACCCAAATGCACGTCGCGACATTTTGTCGTGGGCCAGAAGATGCAACTTTTTGTGCGCCTTGTAGGACATGCACTGCGTCTGTCGCAGCAGGTGCGGTGGTGCCGAACCAATACTTCAAAAGCCCGCCGATGTGCGTTATCGCCTCTGCGTACGCTTGCTTGTCGAGCCGATGAAGCGTTGCAAGCAGGGATGTGTCAGGATACTGCTCCGCACGAAGTGAAGCGGCATTTGATGCAAGTGTTGAGCGAAAGACTATGCAAGTGAGCATAATGGATCCTTCTCCACAATGCCGTACCCATTCTGGCAAGCCTTGCAAGATAACGGCCCAATTGAAGGCATTCGGATATGGTGAAGTTTTCGCTTTGTTTGTTGCCCAGAAAGATGCATCTGAGCATGCTGGTGCCAGATACTGCAATCTGAGCGCTAACTCGACGTGTGCAGGCGAAAGTGGTGTCAATGACAGCGGCAGATCTGCGTAAGGAGAAGCAATGATGAAAGTAGGTCGACTTGATTCATCTGTTCGCGGATACGTGGTGCGAGCTAACGTATCTTGTGAAGCAGCCACGAGCATAGAGCTTGAGATGGGCTAATGCGGACATACTGGAGGTGTAGCTGCTCATATAGTTCGAGGTTGTCGCCATCTGTGTGTTGGATGGTTCAAATGTGCGCAGAAATGGTGCCATAAAATTTTATCGCCAGGGGCATTTCAGTTGCAATCGAAGGGCTCACGGTAAGGCAGATGGAGTGATGGAATAGTGACTAGAACCAGTCTACTGACCTGCTTGCTGCTGCTTCGCTTCTCCTGTCTTCTCCATGCCCTCGCACCCCACAAGTGAGCCAATCTTGCTCTCAAGACCACCCTCACGCGCAAGACTGCTGTTGGGCTGTCGCGCAGAAGGATCTGTACTAACATTGGAAGCAGACTTCATGTCATCACGTGCAACGGATTGATCTTGCTTGCCTGACTGCTGCCAGTCCTGTGAGCCTGTCACGTTGCCGATGGATTCCTGGATGGTTGGCACTGCACCTATGTATGCGGAGAATGGCTTACCTCGACGGCGCCTTTGACATAGTTGAGATGAGCTGCTACGAGACCTGGTTTCTCTTCAGACATGATGATATGGACTACGGATTACGGTGATGGCGTCTAAAGTTATACTCGCGATAGGTCGTGATGTCACTAGAGGTCTTTCGAGCATTTACCTTCTTGACCAGAGACTGACTTTGAATGCAGCTTTCGATCATCCATCGATGAAGTCTAGTCCCTTTCCCCTCTGTGCAGTCTATGTAATGGATCTTCTGCATACCGAGACACAGCACATGGAGCGCATCTCGTGAATGTGTGGCGCTTGAAATTCGCGAGGATGTGGAACAACTCGACCGCGGCTTGCTGCAGCTATAGGCACGTAAACAGCTAGACACTGGACATCTCGGATAGGCTGGAGAGTCGTACTAGAACAGCTCAAGATCCTAAGTTATGTCTGATCAAGATGCGTCTCCCAGAAAGTATCCATACGTTTTTCGTATCTCTGGCTCTGTTCTACCCAGCATCATCTGGCACGTGGTAGCAATAGGCATCTTTGCAGCTGTTGTCGTTGCTATCAGTGATCTGTCGCCATACAGTCTCGAGATCAATCCTGTGCTCATCTCGACACTTGGATTCATCGTCTCGCTTTCGCTCTCATTTCGCACACAATCTAGCTATGCTCGCTGGTGGGAAGCACGGTAGATCTTGCCTATGCTTTTATCATGGCTGACTGATAGAATCGCATGGGATAAGCTGACATCCAATGCACGCAACCTCTCCCGTATCATCTGGATTTCGGGTCCCGAGCGGACAGGCGAGTTTGAAGCACGCGATATTCTGCTCAAAAAGTCAGCCATCAACCTCATTGGCATCTTTGCTGTAAGTCTCAAAAACCACTTACGGAACCAAAGAGGACATACAGCGCCTGATCTTGTGCATCTCATCCCTCATTTGGACACATTCTCGAGACAGCCTCGTGATCAGACGCAACATATTGCTGAAGCATACACTTCTTCGTACCTGGATCGAGAGGAAGCTGAGCTGCGTTCGACATGGTTTCTACATAGCGAGAATGAGACGGCAGGGGACGACTGGTGTCAAGCGACAATGCGAGCAGGCGTCTTGCCGACCGAGATCACCTACCACTTGCAGTCTTACATGGAACACGTTCGAACTACTTTCCCGAATCTACAGAACTACTATGCGCAAAACATGAGTATTTTGATTCATCAGATGAGTATGGACTTCTGGAAGCGATGTGCACTTGCTGACAACAGACGAAATCTGCTCGAATTGTGAACGGATCCAAAGCACCATCTTCCCAGTTGCATACAGTAAGAGGCATTGCCATGAAACATTCACTGACAGCAGACATTGTCATCTCGCAGATTCTATGGATTTTCGTCATTGGCTTGCCATTCCAGCTTTGCTCTGTCTTGTCATGGGCAACCATCCCGCTCTGCATGGTCACAAGCTCATTTCTTTTCTCACTCTACTATATCGGCTCTGAAATTGAGGACCCCTTTGGATTCGATTCTAATGATCTCGACGTACGCGTTCTGTTCAAAAGGCACGCGCTAATATCCAGCTGGAGCGCTACTGTCGGCTGATTCGTCTTGAGCTCGACGTGCTGACATCGATTCCACCAGCCAAGGTTGACAAGTGGGCTGTCGCCAACACAGCCAATAAGCCACTTTTTGGTGTTAGCGATCAATCACTTGCTGAGCTGGAGAAGCTGTCTCCGGCTGTCATTCGCGACATGCTTGCTCAAAGGGTTCGTTACAAAGCTAAATCGCTTTTGAATGGCGAACTTGGTGAGCATGTCAATGATCACGATCTTATGGATGTTTGACGCCAAGTGATTCAGTTCAATGGCCATCTCGGTCATGTTTGATGAGCGAGGACCATTCTTACTTTTCCCCTTTGGGTGCCTGACCCACATGAGCGACAGTGACCATTTTGGGCAATTTCAGGCGCGGTGATTTCTGCCACTGCCAAGACGATCAAGAGATTGCAGGTTTACACAACAACTCACGGCGGCATCTGCCCTCAACACACACATTTTTCTCCTGGTTGTCACTATCCGAGGATGGCCGGCAAGAATGTTCTCATCAGCGGTGCTGGTATCGCTGGACCAACTCTGGCATACTTTCTCGCCAAAATCGGCGCGAATGTAACAGTAGTCGAAAAGGCACCGGAAATCCTACTCTCTGGTCAAAACATCGACATACAAAAAAGTGCAAGAAGAGTGATTGACATCATGGGATTGAAAGGTGAAGTCTTGCGCAATAATACTACCGAGAAGGGTACTGCATTCATCAACGACGCCGGCCAAGCGTTTGCGACATTGCCTGTGCAAAAGGGAAAGGCCGCGTCATTCACCTCTGAATATGAGATTCTGCGCGCTGACCTGTCAAGGGTTTTGTGCAATGCTACGGCGAACGCCAAGAACGTATCGTATAGATTTGGTACGACCATTGAAGAGGTCTTGGTCAACGACAGGGAAATCGTCAAAGTCAAGCTGAGCGACGGGAGTGTTGCCAATTATGACTTGCTCGTCGCAGCTGATGGTCAATGGTCGAAAGTGCGGCGACAATGCTTCGACGAGTCTGATACGACGGTGATCGACAAGGGCATGAGTGTGGTATATTTCACGGTACCGAGGACGGCCGAGGACAATGACCTTTGGAATATATACCCAGCACTCAAGTCGCGTGTCGTGAGTGTGAGACCTGACCCGTATAATACTCTGCGGGCTTGTTTAAGCATCATGCCCGGCAACGATACCCAACGAAAAGCCTGGCAAAGTGTCGCTCGAAGCGATCGTAAATCCAAAGAATCTTTGACACAAAGTGAATTCAGCGATGCAGGCTGGATTACACAACGCCTGCTCAGAGAAATGCCAAACTCGCCAGATTTCTACCTACAGCCAGTTCAGCAAATTAAACTTGCCAAGTGGCACAAGGAGCGTGTGGTATGTCTTGGCGATGCTGGTTACGCACCGTCGCCCCTGACAGGCATGGGCACATCGCTTGCCATTCTAGGCTCATATTTGCTCGCTGGCGAGCTTAGTAAATTGAAGGACGGTGAGCACCCATCGCTTGCTCTTGAGGCCTATGAACGCATCTTTCGAAAGTTTGTGGATGATACTCAGGAGATTCCATGGTTTGTGCCTGCAGTTGCACACCCGGAACGACCTTGGAAGCGTTGGGTATTATGCCTGGCGATGCGAAGCATCGCGAAGATCGCAGCGACACCATGGATTGCAAATAGGTTTGCATCGGATGATCAAGAGGACTTCAAATTGCCCATTTATGAGGCATTGATCACTACAAGCGCTCAACGGAAGACTTGAATGAGAAAGCAATGATTCGCCCATTTCTAATTCGTAATTGTATACACAGGGACCAATCTAAAGGTCCCTGCCAAATCCGCGATCAAGTGATCTCAGTGCATCTCTCACAGAAGCGACCGATACGCCACGTCCTTCTTCCTTGTCTACATGCAAGCCAGAGACAAGATGACCGAGATCCGAGTTGTCAAAGTTGGCGTGCCTTGAAAGGGTCTGATATGCTGCAGAGCATGGAATGTACGCTTGCTGCGCAGAAGGAGGTGGTGGCGTGCTATCCCGCAACGAAGAGATTGTAAAGGTCGATGAGTTGGTTCGTGGAAGCATTGGTCGATTTGTGCCAGCATTGGATGATGTGCTTCTCGGAAGCAGTGACAAGCTCGGTGGAGATTGAGATGCGAGTGTTCGACAGAAGAGGGTACTCATTGGATCCTGTTGGCATTGCTTGCAACTTCCAGGGTTTCCAGAGCAAAGACCATTATCCTCTTCTGCAATCGTCGCAAGCGTTTCAAGTGCACTTGCCCCATCACGACTGTCTGAACGTTTGACCGAGATCAGAGACTTGGCTGCCGATTGCGCTGCCTCAGCACAGAGGCAAGGTGTGCCATCTGAGCAGAATCCACATCCGTCTTGCTCAGCGGGTCGCAATCGATACGGTAGGTTTGCAGAAGTGAAATCTTGTTCAATGATGGCCTCTTCCGTTTTGATCCGCTTTGTAGGCGACATAACACCAGTAGAGGCGTCGAGATTGACTGGCGTCGATCGCTTGCTTCTGCGACGTAAAGGCACTGCTTGACCGAGGAATGCATCATCAATGCTGGCAAAGCTAATGGATGTCCGACGGGGTGAAGACGCTTCGATAGACGGCGAAGGAGAAGCCACTTGCTGGCCAGGACGCATAGCATGGTGAGCCTGAGCTGCGTGGCGAAGTAGTCTCGGCTCCATTTGTCCTTCCAAACCAGGGCGAGATGCAGAAACCTGTCGCAATCTGCCGTTTTCGCGCTGTAAAGATTCCAGTACCTCTCGCATACGTGCCAGCTCCTGGAACAAGGCAGTCTTGCCCAATTCAACAGCTTCTAGCTGTGCACGATGCTCCGCTTCCATGTCCCTGATTTGCTGCTCCAATTCACCCACACGTTGAGCCCGCCGCTCCCTAAACGCCCGTTGAGCATCTCTGTTCTGTGCCTTTCTCTTCGTTGGAGCATTGCTACTGCTTGGTTTGCGTCCTGGCTTTGGCCGCTCGGGCAGCACCCACGTCTTTGATGTCTGGATTGCCACATCTCCAGATTGAGGCGAACTGGCCGCAGGAGACACACCAGGCTTCATCGCCAGAGCCGCAGCCTTGGGCGGCATGTTGCGTATGATGGACAAGATGCCTATGCTGAGGAAGAACAGGCCACCATCCTTTCACACCTGCATGCTCTGAACAAGATTGTTTCCCGCAGATTAGATTGCTTATGTTAGCGTTTTCTTTATCAGATGCACGTGATTGCAGAAAGGCGAAGCAGGCTAAAGGAGCAGGAAGGCAGTGAAGTGCTGATGCAGGCACTTCATCATGCAGAGCTATAATCAAGCATATGTCTGGTTCGATGTTTCGTGCTTGCTAATCCTTCCAGCGCTTGACCCAATCAATCTAGCTATTCTAATGTAGGCATCTCAAGTCAGTGCTTCCGAGCCTGTACCGAGATGTACATAAGCGTCGTCTTTCTGCTTGCAAGCTTATTAGTGTGACAGGATTGATCAGTCAGCGTCCGCCGTCTAGCAGTCCAGAGAATTATTAGCTGGTCAATGTCACTGATCTGAGGATGGTCTCAGACTCGTCCAGGGGCTAGACCCATGCGGGAGCCGAGAATTTACCAACGCGCGAAGAGCAATGCGGAAATTCATGAACGAAGGCCGCATGGCTGGCGAGCCGGTGGTGCTGGTAGCCGTAAATTTGTCAAACAGCGGACTAAGTCCTTTCGCGCTAGAGCAGCTCGAAGAATGCTACTTCCGTGGTTTGTGAATACGATGCTGCTGTTTCTGTCAAACCCTAGCCTGACTGATGCTTTCAGCAGCCTTATCAGCTGGTATTAGCCGCCTTCAAAAGTATTGCTTTGCCCCGGCGCTCTATGCGATTGATTCGGACACGCTCTCCACTAGAAAGACTCGCCCTGGGACAGGATGGCCTCCTTCAGCAGTGTCACTGTGTTTGTGAATATTCGCTTGTTGACCAGTGTAGCGGTCGTTGCGTCTTTTATGGTTGCCATGTGCACCAATCCGAGGCATTGAATGGAGAATTGATCCCAATTCGGCAAAGGTCTCGCTTGATTTGCGTACATGAATCCCCATCTAGGCTCTGGCTTGCGAGACGAATTCGGAACCAAGCTCAATGTCAGTGTGCCACGCTCCTGAGCCCAGCCCGACTCTCACTGACAGGCGAGGCCGCTTCGCATGATTATCAACACTGCTGATCCCGCGACATACTACATGCCTCAGCTTGCAAAAACCATCGTCCTTGAGGATTGAACACTCAATCATCGCCAAGCGCGCCTGCGTGCGATGGCCATCTCAATGAGAGAAGCCCGGCCGAGCATGACTGTAAGTCGTCGAGCTCGCAAACTTCAAAGCTCATGCTAGATCATTGCGATTTTCGGCTTACTCAATTGCTTGTCGACCTCTGCATTGCTCTCTTTCATCCTCTATCATCGCTACTATCGGAAATGGAATGTCCTGCAATCACAAAGTACGCGGTCACCCTTCCGAAACGAAGAGGCTAACTGCAGACATGACACTGATCACGAATCTTATTTTCTCCGACTTTCTACAATCGCTCGGCTTTCTCATCGAATTTCGCTGGCTGCAAATCGGATACATCAAGTCTGGCTCGGCGGCATGCTCTGCGCAAGGCCACTTCATTCAAATGGGAGATTTGGCGACGGCCATGTTTGTCATTCTCATCGCAGCCAACACAGCGTTGCACATCTTCCGGCCGTCTGATCCCAGGGTCCCGCCCCGTATTTTACGCTGTCTCATCGCTCTTGTCTGGCTCGCGGCGCTCCTCATGTCAACGGTACCTGTCGCTTTTATGCCGGACTTCTACGGCAATGCTGGCGTGTGGTGTTGGATCGGCTTGAAGTACTCATGGCAAAAGCTATACCTGCACTACATCTTCTTGCTCTTGGCGGCTTTTGTATCGCTCATCATATATCCGACCTTGGGAATATACCTGCTCATTCAAGGGCGGATAGCAGACTCGCACAACTTCCCAGCTAGTGGAAAATTGGTGCGCGTGGCCAAGACGATGTTTCTTTATCCAATGAGCTACACGCTCGGCACTTTGCCACTTGCGACGATTCGCATCAAAGCAATGGCTGGCATCAAAACACACAATAACCTCTTTATGGGCGCCTGCATCGTTTTTTCAATGCTCGGTGGCATCAATTGTCTCATTTACATTGGCACGCGCAAGCACATATTAGCAGCGCAGCAAGAAGAGATGGCGCAACAGCGAGAGCAAGACCTTGAACGGCAACAATCGGCGCTGCAAAAAAAGCTGGAGTTGCTCGGCGGAAGTTTCGACGAAGCCAAAGTAGAAGCTTACTATCCGGGGCTTGTGTTCAATCTCGATGATAATGAGGTCGATGATCGAACACTACAGCTCAGGGAAACGAGCGATTCAACGCGCGGCTCGTTGCGGTCTATGCCTGACACTATGCCTGACATGAAGAAAAAGGCGACACCGGTCACAGTCAAGGCTGTGATGATTGACGATGACTCTGTCTGAATTTAATGACACAAATTTGTAAATCTCTTGTATCACTCGTTCAGCTGCATCATACTCCTAGTTTGTTGCCCTTTTGCCCTGTCTCTTGAACATCTTGCGCCTTTGCGCAATCATGTAGGTGTAGAGGAAGTAAAAGCCTGGAATGTAGATGAAGAGAATGGCAATCAGACTGTTTGCGAAGAGCGAAGATTTCTGGCGAGCAGCACCTAGAGATTTGTAGATGAGCCACGCTTCACTGCCAGCTCCCATAGGGTAGAGAACATAGAAGAACGTGTAGCGAGCCCAGAGAAGAGCCTCAGGCACTGTCGAGCGAAGATTGATGGCGTAGTAGGAGTAACGCAAGATCTCAGTGATAGACCAGGCTGTGACCATAGCCGGGTAGGCGAGTGATTCACGCGTGATGTAAGGGAAGAGCGAGTCGATGCCCCAGACGAGCAGCAATCTCGAGGCGACCTGGGTAGCTGTCGTGAATAGGGGAGACGGAACCCATCCAAGGGCGACATGGAGCACTTCCAGGATGGCCGTGGACTGGACGAAGATGAGATGAGATGAGACGTTGTCATGACCCGCCTGAATGCCGCTGGATCGCGCTACAAGGAAGAGGCGAACGAGGATAGCTCCCCACATGAGAAGCTCTGCTGCATTGTAAAAGAACAAGTACTGCTTGATCGCAGGTGATGTTCGGCGAGGCATATCGAGGGCCGTGTCGTACCTGTCAGAGGTTTACCTAGCCGGGCCTAATAGCAGAGTAAATCTTCCTTTTGATGAGTAGATGATGGCAAGTGAATGTGATGGAGAACAGCGACAGAACGACATCGATCGACACAACGAGCAAGGAAGGCAGACAAAGGGCTTTAGTCACTCAGGAAACGCGCCAAAGACGATCAAACAGCCCAGAGAAAGGGCTCACTAGCGCGCGCATCTCTCAAATCACCGCAATGAATACAGAGGAGCTCTCACATTTGCTGGATGTCATCCTAGATGACCTATCTGCTCGCTTCATCATCAACTTGCCGGAAGAGGAGCTGAGCGACGTGACGCGCATATGCTTCGGGCTCGAGCAAGCGCACTGGTTCTATGAAGACTTCTTCAGACCACAATACCCGACACTGCCGTCCGTTAACTTGAGACAATTTACAGCGGCTCTGTTTTCACACTGTCCCCTGCTATGGCCCTTCAAGGAACAGCACGAGACTGCTTTTGATGACTTCATGAAGTACAAGATTCGTGTACCAGTGCGCGGTGCGATTATGCTCAATAGTGACATGACACAGTGCGTGCTCGTACGAGGTTGGAAGTCTGGCTCAGGATGGGGCTTTCCAAAGGGCAAGATAGATCAAGATGAAGAAGACTACGACTGCGCTATTCGGGAGATACGAGAGGAGTGCGGGTTTGACATCTCTGAGCTTGTTCAGAGGAACGATTTTATCGAAATGGTCATCAAAGAGCAACAAGTGAAGCTGTATATTGTGCGTGATGTGCCTATGGATACCGTCTTTGAGCCACAAACGCGGAAAGAGATCGGCAAGATTGACTGGTTTGATCTTGATGAATTGCCAACATACAACAAGGAAGCAGAGCGGTCGACGAATGCCACAAAGAAAAAGTATTATATGGTGGCGCCATTCTTGGGCCGGTTGAGAGGATGGATTAAGCGTCAGAAGAAGGCCCAGAAGGCCGATGCCGCTGGAATTGCGGCTGCGCCAGAACAGGAGATGGAAGCGCCCACTGCACTGAAAGAACAGGTTGAGGTGCATCCGGGCGATTCGAGTGAAGCCCTCAAATTACTGCTTGGCATCCAGACAAAGCCAGATGAGCCTGTCAAAGCACAAACCATGCATGGATCACCGAACAAGCATGATTTGCTCGCCATGCTGAGAGGCGACATTGGAGAAACCGACATTCAGTCATCTGTGCCGACATCAAGGGAGCAAGAACGGACCGAACCAAGTCATTATGCTCAGGAGGAAACACAGCTGTCTCAAACCCATCATGTGCCACCAATTCTACAGTATCCGGTTCAGCCTGGCGCTATGCATCCAATTCGAATGCCACAGTTGCCATCAGGCTCTGACTCTTTCTATCACGGTTTGCCTACAGAAGGATTGCCTTCACACCACATGGCTGGCGGCTATCCAGTTCCACCTATGTTATGGAGTCCACCTGGAGTTCCACCCTACCCACTACAGGGCATACCTCCCCAAATCCCATTGCAGCACATGCACTTCCCTCCCGGCCAGTCTGGTCCATTTGTTCAGCAGATGCATCCCATGCCGCCGCCGAACTTGCATCTCTTGCAGCAACAGCATATGGCAGGAATCCCTTTTGCCTATCCGCCACATCATCAAATGCCGCGTGACCCGCTGCAGCCATCGCCGCAATCGAGGCACGCTGGAGCTGTTGCGCATTTGGTAAGTCCTAGGCATCATGAGCCTGTCCTTGCATCGCCGCAACCTATTCGTGCTGTTCCGATGCCGGTCGCCGCTGCTTCGCCAACGCGCAAGGCTGTCAACCCAAATGCCGGCTCGCTCTTGGCGATCTTGAAGCCGCAGGTTCAGCAGCATGCTCAGCATTTACTTTCACATCACATGCACCATCAGCAACAGCAGCAGCCTTCTCAGTCTATCCACTATCACGAAACACAACTGCCTAACCATAATGCTCAGCGCGGCGAGAGACACTTTAATGATATACCTGCGAATCCTTCGAACACGTCGCCGTCCAGAGCTGCGCCTGCTCAAGCACAGCCTCTGTACGTACAAGACTTGTTTCAACAATCAAATACGACCCCTCCCTTGGGAGAGCAGCGCTCTCAAGAAAGACGAAGAGGCCACCATAACCAGACCGATATGTCCATGCAGCTAACTTCGCAGCAAAAATCTACGGGCCAGATGTCAGCGAACGCGCCGGCCGCTGCTGCGCCTCATGTCGATCAAGGGTCGCTGATGAATCTCTTCAGATCAACGCCTCCTGCCTCCATTGTCCACTTGATCAAGTCTACCGAGCAGACGAGTCTATCTACTTCAGTGCCACCTGTAGCTTCTGGTGGACAACCTGCACTCAACGCATCTCAAGCTTCCCTTCTGAACGCATTCAAGGATAGTTCAGCAGCAGAGGTCAATGGCATTGGACACGCCAAATCATTGCCTAAACAATCGACTCCTACTCCGGGATTTGCGAACCCAAGCAAAGATTATCAGCAACAGATTCATCAACCTTTCCCAGACCATGACCAACATCTAGCGTCATTGTTAGGAAGTCTGAAGCCACCAATTCAATCAGCACCGCTCATGAATGGCTCACAGCCCGCGGCCTTGCTCTCGGTCTTTATGCAAAAGCCGCCGGTGCCTGCGCCGCAGCCGCAAAAACACCAGCAGTCTCTTCTTGCCTTGCTCACTCCATCCAACAAGGCTTGAAGGTTTCTATCGCGGGACAACATATGTGATGCAGTAACGTCTTTAATGAATAGGTTATGTATCGAAATTGCTACAATTCCTGCCGTGCCGTCCAATTGTAAAGGTTTGGTCGACTTCATGCCATGACTTGACACAATGCAAGCCCTGTGCTTTCATGCATATCAAATCTCATGCTTCGTACTTGTGGCTGCGAATGGCGACCATATACCACGCACACTCTCATTTGAGCTCTGCACCGGATGCTTCATCTTTTTGAGTTTCGCACCACTTGCGTCTCTCAGTAGATTTAGCTTCGACAATATTTCACTTGGCTTGAGATTCCTCACACAGATGACCTTTTCCCGGCCATTAATATATTCTCCGCGCAAGATTGGATGCCGATGCGGCCGTTTCGCTACGACAAACTCGATTTGTGGATGCGCTGATGCGAATTTGGCCAAATCTCTTTGTAGGAATTCACTAGAGGGTCAGTCATAGTCCTTTGTCTAGCGAAGACCAGCCGAGACGACATGGGAGCGCCGCGACTGTCCTTGCATTGTCGATGAGCTTACTTCATGCCGCGTGATGAGCCTGCCCAATCGCAATATCCAAGCTCTATTCTCTTGCACTGTAGAATGTATGCTCCGAGTCCATTGCGCGCCTTTGCAATATGTGTCCTGATAGATACGCTCATGGCCTTGCTTGAAGGAGTGGCCCGAGCCCGAGTATCTCTTCGTGCGTTTTGAGATTTGCGTCGTCGTGTGAAGCAGCGCAAACGATTCAACACTCAAAAGACAAGGCCATCGTACCAGCGAGTATTGCCGTGTCTTACCAGGACTAGGGGAGAGCAGCAAGACACCACAGGGAGCAAGGGGCATTATGTCTTCTGCTCTGGTATGAAGCACAATATTATCGTTGACTACCGCTGACATGACAGCTTGGTCCGCCGCTCATCGGCCTCTTTGCACCGCGTCCTCCATTACGCTATGTCCAGCCGACTGATGTCGCGCCCGAGAAGCGCAAGACGCGTGGTATTACGGGTATTGCAGACTACGTGCATCTGCTCGGTCAAGATGACGGCTACGTTCCAACGGAAACGCATAAAGAGCAACAAGAACGCAAACGGCGCGAACGCAAAGAAGCCTTTGAGGCAAAGCTAGCAGAAGCTCTGAAAAAACATAACCCTGCCGAAGATCCCGAAGTGCGTGGGGATCCGTACAAGACGCTGTTTGTGTCCCGATTGGCCTATGCTGTAACTGAAGCGGATTTACGTTCTGCTTTTGAGCCTTTCGGCGCAATCGACCGTATCAGACTGGTCAGTGACAAAGAAGGCAAGCCAAGAGGATATGCATTCATTGTGTTTGACAAGGAACGCGACATGAAGACAGCATACAAGGAGACTGACGGCATGAAGATCAAGGATCGCCGGATTTGTGTCGATGTGGAACGTGGTAGAACCGTCAAGAACTGGAAGCCGCGATCGCTAGGAGGAGGCTTAGGAGGAAGACACTACACCAAACCGACTCGACGTATCGATGTTTATCCGAATGCACCAGGCAACTACAGCAGGGGTCCTTCAAGTCATGCACCAAACCGATACGAAGGCGACCGCAATGGCAGTGCATATCGAAGACGATCAGACGATGCAAGCTCGCGCGGGCCGCCTCGAGCACCATCCACTGGAGCAGCACCCACTGCACCGAATCATGCCCGTCAGAATGAGCGCCCTGCTGCGCACGATCGATATGCTGCACCAGACTCTCGACCACGACAGGGACGATTTGGCATTGGCTTTGAAGCACCAGTCCCTATGTCCCGCGACTATCGTGATTCGCGTGCTGGTCCTGCGCCGGCCTCTGCACCACGGTATAGTGCACCGTATGGCTCAAGTCGACCTGACTATGATCGGCCTCGTGAACGCTCTCGCGAGCGAACAGGATATGGCGATCTGCGCCGTGATCGGGATACGTATCACGGACCTCCAGCCAGCGGTGGCTCGCTTGATCCACGCGCAGCTCAGCACGCACAGTACCAGCCGCCCGTCTCTTCGTATGCTGCTGCACCTGCTGCTCCATGGCTCGCGCCGAGTGGTGCAGTAGCTCCGGCTGCACCTTCAGCGAATGGCTATGCTTCGAGTCGTGATCGTTATGCAGAACAGCGCTCTTCAAGGGCGGAATATGGATATGGGGAGGAAGGTGGACGAGATGGCGGCAGGACGCGGCACAGCTCAAGTTATGGAGGAAAGGATGATTGGGATAAGCGGAGTAGGTCGCGCGATGCGGATGGCGGTGATTACAAGCGTCGTCGCTACTAGGCTCACCCTCGTAAGTCCAGTCGTCTAGTCGATCCACTCAATGTAGCTACAGACTTCCATCTCGTCGTAATTCCACCGTGAGATTTCCTTGTTCACGTGACTTATGCTTTGTGTAGGGTATAAGACTACGCGCCGCCCACTTTCTTCCTTTCCCCAAGTTTTCTTTGCGTAAGATTTTGCACCCCATGTCACTGCATCCGTTTGCTAACTGCCTCTTCAGCTTTTGGCTTAGATCAAGTGTAGTATCTGTTCTTTTCAGTTTAATCGCTGGAACGTCTCTAAGGAGACTTTTACGATTATCAAATTCTTGGAAGGCGCCGGAGTTTCGTGGTTGGCTTGCCTCTATGACTCTCTGGCACAGGTGTCCTTGCAGCTGCACTCCATGCTTGCGACGCCGACTCTTTTTCATCTGCGGATCTCCCGTTGAGGTCTGTCGAGGAACGAGAGTTGTCTTTCCCTGCGGACTTGTACCATATACTCTATTCTATTGTCCTATCCATGACTGACTCTCTAACATATGCCTTGATACAGTTCAATACAGTCTGTTCGCGTCCATCCCGCCTCCTAAGTCGCGCCTCAGACCACTTTTCCATCTTCCCCAGTTCGACACAACATCTAGAAGCTTAAGTCTTTTGCGCGCGACTGTCTGCTTCGTGTCTCGCGATGGGCCTTCTCGACTTGATCTTGCATCCATCAGAGACGCGAGCCATTGTACAATACAAAGTATGGCGAGACCCAGTCAACGCGCGAGACCCAAACAAGGAAAGCGACTCTCTTAAACGCTGCTACTTCTTCCTCGACCTCACATCACGGTCCTTCTCAGCAGTTGTTCAGGAACTCAGTGATGAGCTGCGTGATGCAGTCATGCTCTTCTACCTCATTCTACGCGGGCTGGACACGATCGAGGACGACATGACACTGCCACTCGACAAGAAGCTGCCACTTTTACGCGAGTTTTATACACTGTTACAACAAGACGGATGGACATTTCAAGAATCAGGGCCTAACGAGAAGGATGCACAGCTATTGAAGGAGTTTGACGTGGTGATCAAGGAGTTCAAGAAGCTCAAGAAGCAGTACCAGGTGGTGATTACAGATATCACAAAAGACATGGGGCATGGCATGGCGCATTACTCGGACGAAACAGTCACTGTAACGACACTAGAAGAATACGATCAGTACTGTCACTACGTCGCAGGCGTCGTGGGCGAAGGTCTTTCGCGCCTCTTTGCGAGCTCCGGTCTCGAATCGAAGAAATATGCCGACCTAATGAGCCTTTCAAACTCGATGGGACTCTTTCTGCAAAAGACCAACATCACGCGTGACTTTCGCGAAGACATCGATGACGGACGCTTATTCTGGCCGAAGGACATCTGGTGCAAGTATGCAGCGGATCCAAAGCACTTGACGCGCCCTGAGAATCGCGAGCAAGCGCTCAACTGCATTTCCGAGATGACTTGTAATGCACTTGAACACGCCACAGACGTGCTCTTCTACCTCTCCGGCTTACGCAACCAGTCTGTCTTCAACTTTTGTGCCATTCCGCAGGTAATGGCGATTGCCACAATGGACCTCGTTTTCCGCAACCCGGCAGTCTTTGAGCGTAATGTCAAGATTCGCAAGGGCAAGGCATGCAGACTCATTATGCAAGCGACGAATTTGCGCGAAGTGGCACATATCTTTGTGGAGCACGCACGGTCTATTCATGCAAAGAATAAGCCAGAAGATCCGAATTACTTGAGAATCAGTGTGCTTTGTGGTCGGATTGAGCAATGGGTCGCTGACGCGTTTCCAGCACATCTAGCTGCTTCAGCGGCGAAAGAACGTCAGATGACACAGCAGCGAAAAGCAAATGACAATCAAGTAACGCCTGAAGAGCAGAAACAGATCGACAAGGACACGAATATTGTCATCGCTATCGTGATTGCCTTCTGGGTCGCCATGGGTCTGTTGACGTTGTTTCTTGCATGGCTTTTGGGTGCGCGTTTCGACTTGGCGTATCAGGACTTTATGGGCAAAGTGGCCAAGGTATCTGGAGTCATGAATGAGGCCAAAACGACAGTCGTCGCAGAGGTTGTGGACAAGACGATGGACGCGGCTGCGAAGATAACGGACAAGGTCGAGCTCTGATATCAAATATGTATTTCTGTAGTCCAAAAGAAAGGCTCATTTGAAAGGTCGAGAATCTTGTATCGTTCCATCGCATAACATGTCCTCTATGAGAAGCGTATACGCTGATTCTCGATCTTGCTCTTGACCTCAGACACATCCCTGTCTAGCTCACCAGCAATCAAACGTTGTTTCGTCAAAGAAAGCAAAGCATACCGTTCACACAGGTCGCCGTCAATCACAGACTTGGGCGGCGCATAATAGCCACGATACATCATGTGATCGCGTCCAGCGAGCGGCTCATCCTCTGTTCTCATGTGCGTCTCTAACGCCGCAAAGAACTCTGCATCTTCCTTTGCAATGAACGGAATCAGTAGCGTAATGCTTCCCATGATGCCGGTGATGACTAGAACAGACCGTCCTCCGGCCACAAGCTGCGTTTTTGTGATGGATGTAGGAATGTCTCCGAGGTGATAATGCGCTAGTGTGTCAAGACGATGCGCTGCACCTTGAAGGTAGGGCCGCTCATGTATGAGCGTGTTTCCTGTGGTATCGCTGTCACTCAGCTCCGAGACATTGTTCGGTACACGAACGATCCACAGATTGCCAAAGCGGTCTCCGCCAGCGACGGTGTCATAGTCAACCATCGTCGATGCTGTCGTCCATCTCGGCAGAGTGTCATTGGCAAAGCAGATGATTTTGTTCTCAGTGTGCTTGAACACGGCCATCGTCACAGACTCCACATTGTCAGAGATGACTATCCGATCGCCCTGAGTTTCAAGACCAATGATACTGTTCGATGTCACTTCAGTTTCTGATTTCCGCAGACAGCGCTTTAATCCAATATCATAAATTCGCAAAACGCCGCCAAGACCTACAAGCAGCTTGCCTTGAAAGGCACATACTGCTAGAGGAATATCACTCGTCTCGGTCTTGTGCACCAGCTGTAGAGTCTTGCCATCATCTGAAATACTGTAGATGAGCAGGTACGCCTGCTTGCACGACTTTGGCATCAGCACAGCACCTTGTGCCGCGCCGACAGCGAGAAACAAGTCGTTGCCCCGTGCAGCGAAAGAGACTGTGCAAGCACAAAAAGCAGCCATGTCATCCTCTAATTCAAGAAGAGATACAGTCTCCTGCTTGATAGGGTCGAATGTGCGAATGCAAGATGCCCAATTACCTTGAGGGCTCCACGCAAGACCAAATTCTGCTGAAGGCAAAATGGTCACATCGCCGTTCTGCTTATCCTTCAAGCTTTCGTTTCTTTTTGATGCCGAAAGCGCGTGGTGGTCCGCCTCGAGAATATAAAAGAGTGTTTCACTTGGATGCTGGATGATCTTGCGAGGCGTATAGCTCAGAGCATGCGACTCTGCACGCATCTTGTTGCCGAGATTGTCAATCGTGAAGATTTTCAGAGACGGACCTTTGATGCCAACAAGACCTTCTGGGCATTGCTCACTAGAAAATGGCGCGGCAAAATCAATGTTCTCATACTGCAGTGGCGTCAGCTGCATTGCCGAATTCCATATATATCC
This sequence comes from Protomyces gravidus, assembly GCA_003717255.1. NCBI lineage: Eukaryota > Fungi > Ascomycota > Taphrinomycetes > Taphrinales > Protomycetaceae > Protomyces > Protomyces gravidus. The sequence continues at coordinate 204,100 of QXDP01000066.1, read as the reverse complement.
AAGCCAGGGCCGTGAAGAAAGTGCCAAGACAGCTGGTTGCTCCTGCACAGCGACATTAAATAACTTGACAGGTTTTGATCCCAAGAAACGTGTCCGCGTATCAGTCAACTGACCTGTTGCATCAAGAGAGGTTCGCAGGTAAATGCCATTCTGCAAACCAATATGCAGATACAGAGTCGTTGTATGGCCGTCGTCCATTGATACCATGCAAAGAGCACTCGCAGGCGCAGTCAACGCTTGCACACTCAATGATTCGAGCGTATTATCCGGGTCCAAGGAGACGATGCGCACCGTTGAATCATCACACGCCACAGCCAGCACAGGATTTCGTTGTCTGCCTTCCGGCACACTCCCTATCGCAAGCGCTGTGACGCCACCACTCATTTCCTTCTTCTCTTGATATTCGTTCAGCTGGCCATCGTCGTCAAGCTCAAAGTACACAAGCTCGCCTGAACTCAACGCGACCACAACTTGCCGATTGTTGGTTGTTGCGTGGACGATGGATCGATGCTGTGGCGTGTGCCACTCATTGACGCGTAAATCACGCTGTATATGCCGAATGCCTTTGGGATGTACTTGGATAAGCGCATCTTCGCCAAGTTGCTGGACGGCCAAAGTGGGTGCTGTCGCAAGAAATCCAGTCTCAGTCAGTTCCTCGACTGTCTCGCCAATCGAAAGAACAAGCGTTCCATCCGCAAAGGAAAGCACGATATAAGAATCAAATTCATCCTCTTTCGCCAACTTGGTCGTCCATATCGCAGTCGGCTTTCCAGGTAGCTCACTTGCGACAAGTTCGCTGACTTCGAGACCATTCCGAATAGTCTTGAACGTCGACCGCGCACCACGACCGCATGCTGCGTAGATCTGTGGAGCGTCTTCATTCGTAAGGTTGATTACCTTGGCATCCAATATGGGATTAAAGGAATCAAGCTCATCTACCAAATTCAGGTTGAACAGCGGGCGAGGCTTGAAGTCAGCATACTTTGATGCGTGTGTAAACTCCTGCTCGTCATCGTCGTCTCCGAGCTTTTCAAATTGGTAGAGCTGACTGTTGCCGAATTCGCTCGCAACAAGCAAATAGCCTGATTTGAAAATGGTGAGACCGGTAGCCACTGGGACGGTGTCAAAGTACTTAATCATCATCGATTCGACCTCACCTTCATGGTGCTCAATAGCAATCTTGAACAGATCGCCGTCCTCTGTTTGCACAAGAAGAAAGAACGAGCCCTTTAAGCGATGAGTTACGCTCGCAATGACCCTGCGCGAACGATCTGAGTCTTCAAGCGCCCCACGCCGTCGTGGGATCGGCAATCTTCTTGATGGCCGGCCTTTGTGCATGTAAACAATTTCATCTGGAGCGCAGACTAGTACTCCACTCGGCCCGTCGTAGCCTCCAGGTACTGTGATCAACATATGAGCGTCTCGGTTGATGACTTCGGTCCATTCTCGCACCACATGATTAAGGCCAAGATCGAGCTCGTAATAGGTCAAAGTCTTCTGAATCTGTTCGTACGCTTTGCCAGTAGGGTCCTGATCAGAGTCGCTGTAATTGACCTCAATAGATGCAAACACAGGATTGTCGTAACCGACATCGAGTGCCGCGATGTGAAAGAGCAGGGATCCGGGTGATAATGCCTCAAGTGGGGACGAGATGGTGACATTGGCAGCTGCATCTCTATTAAGGACATAGACGAGCTTGTTTTTCTCGACACCTGCAATCAATACAGCACGTCCTTTTGGGTCGACCGCCATGAATTCGCCAGGCATGACACGCCGTACGCCGGACTTGCCATACGTCTCTTGATGGATCTTAGCAAAGCATAGCTTGTCTGGCACATACTCAAGCACTGATATTCTGCCAGAGTCGGAGCATAATACGATGTAGTCCTTGCTGGAGCCTGTCAATCGAAAAGAAGCCATGGTGCGCAGTATGCCAAAAGCTTCATGACTCGCCACTTTTAGCAGCTTGCCGGTATTTGTATTGATCTTGTATAAAGTCAAGGTTGCACCAGTCGCTATGACGACCTCTTGTTGCTTGAGGCCGGAGAATTGGCCGATGATGGGCGGACATGCTGGTTGCGACGGCGGTAGCAGCGATCTGGAATCAGCAACAGCACAGCTTTCTCGATAACATTACAGAGCATAGAAGGCCGATGATCCATGCGTCGACATAGAGTCTGCAGAGGGTTCCTCAAGACAATGTGAAGCAGAGAATGGACTTGTTGGGTGCTGTCGCGCTCTTGTGATGTAAATTCGTCGCATCGCGCGCTTTTTCAGTCGAGCACAACACACGTATCTGCTATTGCTATTCATGTATATGGGAGCAAGATAACATGGCTAGCTGCAAACGTCTGCTCATAACAGGGCCTCAAAAGGCTGGAAAGCTGTCGTTCTTGAAGGCTCTTACAGGCTCGCTCCCCGACAGCATACCGTCTGGCTCTCATGGCGGCTTAACTCATCAGATGGACATAGACAACCGTTACTACAAGGTGGCAGTAGACATCTGGGTAGATGAATATGAAGGTGCAGGCGAATTCGCTGATCTGTACACTTCAGACGAAGCATTAGAGGTTCGGATTTCGCTAGGAGCTATTGTGCTGTGCTTGCCAGATACTAGTGGATGTGAAGAGTCCTTGGAACACATCAAACGCGTTGCAGATCAATGTGGCGAAGACCTCTTGCGCCTTGTTGTCTTTCGAAAGAGTCCTGTAGAGACGAAAGAACGCCTCGAAGTCGAAGACGCCTGCTTGAATCACGGCTTCGAACTCATCAATATGGATGCGGCAGGCAAGAACGAGTATGGCGAGCTGCAGGGCATTGCACGCGCAAAGGAGGTGATACAGACAGCAGATTGGAGTGAGCTGTTGGACGAAGCCGACGAGCACGACATCGAAGCGATGCTCAAGGAAGACTCGGAACTCAATCAGGCACTGCTTAACCAGGATCTGACAGATTCCAATCTCAACGTGGATGAAGCATCCGTAGAAGAGCTGGAAGCACTGATGCAGAGAATTCTACTTGCTCGAGAGCACAGCTCAGATCTGAGCGAAGGGGAGAAGAAGGCAATGGCCGCCAAGCTGGTTGCAGAGGTCATGCGCAATTCGAAATGATTGAAAGGCCTCTACAATTCAACTTTGTTGCCTGTTGGAGGCACTTCTGGCGCTGTGTAGCCTTCGATACCTGAGGTGTCAGCATGCAAAGGCTCAATGACGGCTTCTTACCCATCAGCTCAACCTCAAAAACCAGAACTGCATTTGGAGGAATGACACCGCCAGCACCGCGCTCACCGTAGCCAAGCTCGGGAGGGATCGTCAGCTTGCGAGCTTCTCCAATGCACATGTCCAGCAATCCGTGGTCCCAGCCCTGAATGACCTGGCCAGCGCCGAGTTGGAACTGGAACTCTTGTCCACGATCATAGGAAGCATCAAATTGCTTGCCCGTCGCCTTGAGTGTGCCGCGATAGTGCATTGACACCTGGTCGCCAGCCCTGAATCATTAGATGCGTGTCAATGTGAGGCTAGTCGGCGTACTTGGTCTTGCGCGTGCATTGTTCGGCTGGCACAGCTCGCGTGACGCCAATTTGGAGACCTTCTTGAGCGAGCGCAGTGCCTGCGAGGACGAGCGTAGTAGTTACGGCACCAATGAACTTCATATTGGATGGTGGTGGTGGTGTGCAGAAGGCGACGTGGCGGTCGAAGCGCGCGAATTCATCTGCACAAGCTGCTGCAGCCGAGCCCTATAGCCGTGGGCGCATTCATCGCTGTATATTATTGCTGCAGCTATCTAGACTGCTTGAGCTTACTTGGTCGCTGTCAAGCTGCTGCTGCTCTCCCGTGTGTACTGTATCACTAGGCATATGGCTCCTAAAAGGCGTATAACGCGCTCATCACAGGCACAGCAAGCCAAGAAGGTTAGGCTTACAGATGCTGAGAAGTCTATGGGACAGGCAGATACTGAGATTGCCAAGAGTGAAGGACAAGACAAGGCCGAGAGCAAGGACGGAAGTGAACAAGGCAACTCGGCCGGGCCCCGCTTCTGGCTCATGAAGGCCGAGCCAACGTCGCGCTTTGAGAATGGTCACGATGTCAAGTTCAGCATTGATGACCTCAAGAGATTAGGCAGCGATTGCTGGGATGGTGTGCGTAATGCAGAAGCATCCAAATCCATGCGTGTGCGCATGAAGCTGAATGACAAGGTCTTGTTCTACCACAGGTATTGTTAGCAGACCGATGTTCCGTCACTAACGCAAGCAATGCTGGTGCACAGACAGGCATAGCAGGGCTTGCACATATTTGCAAGGAGGGATACCCAGACTCATCTGCTTGGGACAAGGAGCACGCCTACTATGATCCCAAATCAGATCCAGGGAAGCCAAAGTGGTTCCGAGTAGACGTACGAGTGCAATCGTCTCGAAGACGCGCTAATGACAGATTGCATATGATCGCCATCTCAAACGCCTAATCCCGCTGCAAGAGCTCAAGAAGTACAAAGAGGAAGAGCTTAGCAATATGGTCTTGCTCAGACGACCGCAATTGAGTGTGCAGCCCGTCACAAAAGGTATGAGCTGGTTTCATTTGTGCACAGCTGATGGTCAAGAGGAATACGATTTTGTTTTGAGCCTTGAAGAGCAGGAGCCAGCGGAAGAGCCGAAGACGAGCGGCAGACAGTACAAGAAGCGTTCTGAAATGACAGATGCAGATATCAAGGCAGAGATCGACTTTACTCATGGTGGATAGGGAGGGTGCTGCATCGTGTGGGCAAAGAGTAACCAAAAATTTATCAGGGGAAGCATGGGGCAAAATCGACTTTTGCTCAGCGGACACGAGCGAAGTGCATCCAGTATCAGACCGTTCCCCAGGCTTGAAGTCCCTGTCGGCCAGAATGGACGGTCACAGGTAGGTTTAATGGACGTTTTTCATGGCTGACACCAAGATTGCAGGTTATGCTGATCCATGTCGTGCAAGCTTTCGAAGAACTAGTGGCCAAGCACGAAACACGACTTAGGTCTACGACCGATGTCATTCGTATGCATACTCATCAGCATGCTGATGACTAACGACAAGGCGATTTTGTGGGAGATGAGCTGGGTAAAGGAGGACACCCGGTCTATCACGGCTGGCAGGCTGACTTCGCCACGGTCCTCGACAAGCTAGTGGAGGAGCAATGGCTCTCGTACGATCCGCAGCACGACACATACCAGCGCACGGAACAATGGATCGATCTTGTGACGAGGGAAATGGATCAGCATCCAGTCGATACTGAAAGGCGCGTCGTCTTCAGAGCCATCGCCGAACAGCTCATCAAATTCGGGCCCCGTGCTGCTCGTCTCTCGACGTTACGCAAGCGAGCACAGTCGGCCTCACCGCTGCCAGAGACGCCGATTGCCAAACGTACGCGCAGAGCGTCGGAAGAACATCATTCTGGCTCCTCAACGGCAAAACTTGCCCTGCCACGTCAAAGGGCTCGATCGCGTGCCAAGTCCTCTACTCAAGGACGCTCTCATGTAAAATCGTCGAAGAATGGCTCTGCGCGAACGGCGCCCAGCACTGATGATCTCAACGATTCGGATGCATCGTACGAGCATAGACAGACTTTAGCAACGATACGCGCTCTCGAGCGGGAGATCGACCAGAAGATTGAGTCAATTCGCAAGCTTGAGGCTAAGCTGCCGGACGTGTCGAGTGATGGCGCACAGGATGATTTGAAGAGTCAGATCGCTGGCCTGGAAACTGAACTTGATGTGCTCAATACAGACTTGGAGGAGGCCGTACATTTTGCCGCGTTGCATGAAGCAAGTGAGGCTCAACCGCAAGGAAGGCCTATGAGTGGCTTGCCTGCGAGTCCAAAATTCATGGCAGGCGGTTCATACCAGGATGATTCCGCCGAAGTGGCCCCTGAGACTCAATCTGCGCAAGAGACTTCCAAGACAGATGCGTGCGTAACAAAATTCAATGGCCATGGTGCTGTAATTTATGAAGCGAGCGTGTCACATGCCGAAGCCGCGACTCAAGCGGAGGCTCGTGATGATCGATTCAACACGGATAAGGCTCGAGGCAATTCGGAAACGTTGCAGCAAACAGCCACTTTGACTGGTCCGCAGGAGAAAGCTGAAGCGGCTAGCGAGGATGATATGGTGGCTCGTGCGAGCGCGGCTTTGCTGCGTCGTGAGTTGCACGCAGTCAAAAGCACAAGCGAGCTCTTCCGCGTCGAAAATGAAACACTCAGAGCTTCTCATGCAGTGCTTGCTGCTGAAAACAAGGACTTGCAACTCGTCATTGCTCGAGCTGCCGCTGCAAGTGCGGCAGATGCGGAAGAACAGCGCGCAACTTATGCAGAGTACGATTTTGAGCTTCTTAAGCGAAGTGAAGCGCTTGTCAAGTCTAAGCAGGACTTCGCTGTACTCAAAGAAAGCGATCAGCAGCTTCAGCTTCGTGTCGAGCGCTTGATGTTTGAACAGAGGCATTTGCAGGACTCGACTAGTGCCAGCATCATGCAACACCAGCAAGCTGTGCAGACTCTAGAAGAAGCCCTTGAGCGTGCAGAAATGGAGCGGGCTGACTTACAAGACTCAGTTCATGCTGCCGAGAACAATATTGGGTTGCAACAAGAGCGTATTGAGGAGCTCACTGACGAGATGGACCGGGTACGAGCTGCTTTGGTAGAGAAGAATGACAGTCTTTCAGCTGCACAAACACGTCTGGAGGAGCTGGCGCAGGTTGAGGCTACCGCGAAAGAGCTTGAGTCGACGCTGACCAATGAACGCAAGTCTATGGAAGGTCTGCAGTCTCAATTTAAGCAAATGGCTGCTTCGTCCGAGAAGCGTATTACGAGTCTGACCACGAGCTGCCAGGAAGAGAAGCGCAGGGCATGTGCAGCAGAAGAAGCTTTGTCAGCGACGAAAAGGGACTTTGAGGAAACCCTTTCATCGATTCAGGCGACTCATTCGGAAGAAGTCACGAGATGCGCGATCAGACGCGACGAATTGGAACAGAACAATGTCGTCCTGAGTAAGGAGATTGATCAGCTTCAAAGCAACACAACGACCTCGAGGATTGAATTGCAAGCAGCAGAAGCACACGCAAAGGAGATGACGGAACGGAACGAACGTCTGATCGAAGCTCAGGCGGATCTGAACAAGCAACTGGCACAACGATCAACCACAGTGGATCGATTGTTAGCCACGATCGCGGACTTAGAAGCCTCTTCACAACGGTTTATGCAGGAACACAACGCGCTCATTGCAAAAGCCCTCGAGTCTGGATATTCTTCTGCTTCTTCTGCTTCCAGAGCAGCTCGTCAGCGCGGCGACGACTCTGGCATTGGATTTGACGAGTATCTTGATCTGGCGTAGATTTAGTCCTGCAGTTTTATGCTCCATCTGAATAATAGTTTCTAGTCACGTGCTTTCACTCGACGCGTAACGCACTTGACATCAGAAAGACGAAGGGCGACTCAAGAGCGTGTAGAGCAAGGTTGCATAGGCTGAGGCAACCGGATAGTTTAGAGGCTTGTTCTTGTCATGGTCGCTATGACTTCGCCGGGTGGCTTGATCGCCCTGCTCGACGACAGCAGTGTCGAGCTACAATTGTTTGCGCTACAACGGCTCAATCAACAGGTCGACGCCGCCTGGCCTGAGATCTCAGACAATATCACAAGCCTGGAGGTACTTTATGAAGACGAAAGCTTCCCGCATCGCAAATTGGCGGCGCTTGTGGCTTCCAAGGTCTACTATCACTTGGGCGAATACGCGCAGTCGACACAATATGCTCTAGGCGCCGCAGAATTGTTTGACAAGCACGAACATGATGAATATGTTGAGACCATTCATACACACTGCATCGACACATTCATTGCGGACAATGCGGCACGGTATAATGATCAAAGCAAACCGCCCAAATCGCAAGATAACCTATCTTCTGTCGTCTTTCAATTACTCGCCAGATGCTACCGCGACAAGGAATTTAAGCAGGCTGTTGGCATCGCACTTGAGGCTAAGCGCCTCGACATCCTAGAAAAGGTGATTGATGAGAGCAAGGACGACAATTTGCTGCCGTATGTGCTTGATACCTGCATCACAACAGTGCCAGACGTCAAGTTCCGGGACGAGCTGATCGCTGCAATACTAGAGCATCTCGTCAGTCAAATGCGGCCCGATTATTCGAACATCGTCAAATGTGTTGTCTTGCTCAATGATACAAGCAAGGCAAACAAGATCCTATCAACTCTTAGCGCTGAAGGCGCAGATGGCAATGAGGCTTCTCTTGCGCAAGTCTATCAAAGTGCTTTCGACATGGAAGCAATCGCCACACGCGAGTTTCTCGGCAAGGTGATCGCCGATCTCTTTTCAGGTGATGAACCTAATGAAGCCTGCACAGCAATCCGCAAAAACGTCGAACTTATCCTCTCCGGAAAGAAGACGATCCAGCTCTATCTTGAATTTCTTCATCGCAATAATCACGCCGATATTGCCATCCTAGACAAAATCAAGAATTCACTCGAGGCACGCAACTCGATCTTCCACTCAGCCGTCACTTTCGCAAATGCCTTCATGAATGCTGGGACAACCGCAGATGCATTTTTCAGAAACAACCTCGACTGGCTTTCGAAGGCATCAAATTGGTCAAAATTCTCGGCTACCGCTGCGCTTGGTGTCATTCACAAGGGCAATCTTAACCAGAGCATGACACTACTTGGCCCGTATCTGCCACAGGAAGGCACAAACGGAAGCATTTACTCCGAAGGCGGCAGTTTGTATGCTCTAGGTCTTATTCATGCGAACCATGGAAACCAGACAATCCCTTTCTTGTGCCAAGAATTTACACGCGCGACAAATGAAGTTGTACAACATGGCGCTGCTCTCGGTCTGGGTGTAGCTGCTTTGGCAACGGGCTCTGAAGAAATCTATGAAGATTTGAAAACTGTCTTGTTCAGCGACAGTGCCGTTGCAGGTGAGGCCACTGGTCTAGCAATGGGTCTTGTCATGTTTGGGTCTGGTTCAGAACACGCCATCGAGGAAATGCTGCAATACGCGCATGAGACACAGCATGAAAAGATCATTCGTGGTCTGGCTATGGGTCTTGCGCTCATTCAGTATGGCCGCGAGCGTCTTGCTGATACATTTATTGAGAAACTTGTCGGTGATGATCATCCCATTCTTCGTCATGGCGGTATATTTGCCATTGCCATGGCGTACTGTGGTACGAGCAATACTGTTGCGACTGAAAAGCTCCTGCACTTTGCTGTGTCTGATGTTCATGATGATGTGCGCCGTGCGGCCGTCATGTGTCTAGGTTTTGTCATGTTTAAAAATCCTCAAGGACTATGTCGGACGGTCGAGCTGCTCTACGAGTCTTACAATCCGCATGTACGGTACGGCGCTGCCATGGCAATCGGTATTGCATGCGCTGGTACAGCGATGCCAGAGGCGCTTGATATACTCAAGCCCATGAAGAATGATGCAACGGACTTTGTGCGGCAAGGTGCTTACATTGCCAGCGCCATGGTGCTGATCCAGCACAATGACCAGATGAACCCGGAAAGTCGCGAGTTGCGCAAGCTTTTCGCAGATGTGATTGGCAATAAGCACCAAGATGCGGTGACCAAATTTGGCGCTGCGGTTGGGTCAGGCATCATGGACGCCGGTGGTAGGAACGTGACCCTCCGTCTGCAATCGCAATCAGGAGGCAACAATTTGCAAGCTGTCGTGGGTATGGCCATTTTCACTCAGCTGTGGTATTGGTTCCCACTTGGTCATTTCTTGTCGCTTGCCTTCACGCCGACTGCTATGATTGGCGTCAATAAAGATCTGAATGTGCCGGCTATGGTGTTTCGCTCGAACGCGCCGCCTTCTGCTTTTGCCTATACACCGGAGACGCCGAAGGAGGACAAGAAGGCAGCGGAGAAAGTCGAGACTGCTGTTTTGTCGACGACGATGAAGGCAAAGGCGCGTGCGAAGAAGCAGGAACGCGAGAAGAACGAAGATGCCATGGACACGGATGAAAAAGGGAACGAGGCAACTCCCGAAGGCGAAGCTATGAAGATCGACAAACCGGCAGATGAGGGCAAGAAGGAAGATGGTGCGGCAGGTGAGGCCGTGCAAGGATCGGAAGCGACAGGCGAGGCGAACAAGAAAGAACCACAGTTCGAAGTTCTGGGCAACATGTCTCGGATCGTGCCGTGGCAATTGAAGCACATTCATTTCAAGTCAGATGCCCGGTACTATCCTGTTCGCAAGGCTGGCGGCGGCATTCTGGTTCTTCGCGATCGCCGGCCGCAAGAGGAAGAGTCGTTGCTGGATATGCAGCTAGATCAATCACCGCCTGCAGTACCTGAGCCCGCTGCAGCTGCGCAAGATTCAGCGATGGACGTAGATGAAGAGGAGGCGCCTGTTCCCCTGGCATTTGACTATGATGGCTTCGAGGAGGAGGAGTCTACTTAGCTTTTCAAGTATTCAATCCTACTCTCAGAGCCCTTGATGTGTTTGAACAAAAATTCGTGTTCATACAGCGCAGTCAACGTACAAAAGGCCAAGCACGAATATCTAGACGGATAAGCTACGGCTCTTTGAGTCTGGGGAGCGGCTTCTACCTTCCTTTATCGCTTGAATACTTCGGCCGTGTCGCTGCGACTTTCTCTTAGCTCACGAGGCACTTTAGGTCTCGCGCGACAACTATCATCACATCCTTGTCAATCCCAGCGCACGTCTCTCAGGGCTTCAACGCAGTCGCGACAGCCCAGGATGGATCTCTTGGGCATGCTCAATCAGAGCGATGGCCCGACAGAGCTCAAACACGAAGCTGCTTTGTCATTTCGTCGACTATCGAGTGGTAGCATACACAGTCCTGCGACAGTTCAACCGAGTCCCGCAGCTGATCGTGCATCGCTTCCTTTTGCACAGCCAAGTACGCCTGCGAGTAGTTTGAAGCGACGCGAAGCGAGTGAGTCTGCAGAGAAGGCTGTCCAGGAAACGCCGGGATCATTGAAGCGACGTGGTAGTGATGAGGATGCAGGCGATGCCAAGCGTATTTCCGTCGCGAGAGGAGCTTCGGAGAGCCGTGAGCGCATGTCGGAGAATAGAAAAGGGTCAGCGGCGCCGGAAGAAGAGCGACAGTCAGGCCGCAGCTCGATCGGCGAAACACCCAAGCCCAAGTACGAGCCGAGTTATATGGGCATTCGCGTACCAAGTGACATGCACATGAAGCTTTGTCAGTTCGTCCGCCATCACCTTCTTGGCGACGGTCCCTATGCCGGACAAGAAGGCCTTGAGATTGAGGCAAAGCTTGGACAGCTTGTGTGGAAGGAAAGTGGTGGACGCATGGATTTCCCGCTCATCACGGCTGCTATGCTGACACCTGGCGATCCTGCCAAGTTGCCATTCCGGTTTGTCGCAGATATGTCCAAACGACAGCACAAGGCATTCAATGAGCATTTGAATGCACAAGTACAGGATCGGGCACGGCCTGGTCGAATACAATACAAGCATACAAAAGCAACCGACAGGACGTATGGCGCACCCACTCATGGTTCAGCTGTCGGAAGAGGTCGAAATGTTCGTGTCACGACAGACGACAAGACTGGCGCTGTGCTCGAGACGATATCGAAGGAGACGCTTGACTCGCTCAATATCTACTGCCCAGATGCGCCGTTCGATATCCGCATCAGCGTCAATATGGAGCATCGCCATCCGCTTCCGGCGAATTATCAAAAGGGCGATGCAGCGATACATGGTGAGCGGCGAAAGGATAGGTTGACATATACGCACCAGCATTACCAAGTCGACTTGACACAGGTAATGGCGGCCGGCTCAGGGGCGATGCAAGGGCGGCCGATGCAAACAACGCATGAACTTGAGGTCGAGGTGAGCAATATGGACGAGCTACGGCGACAAGCACGTAATGAAGCTGATCAGATGCCAAATCACTTCGAGGCCATGGTAGACAGCTTCCTTGGGTCAGTCATTCAGCTCACTCGTGTTGCAAGGGATTTCAGTTGAGGAAATGATTGAAATATATGTACAAAATGTCATTAAGCTATTTGAAGATTCATTCTCTGAAGTTCGTTAACGTTTCAGTCATCGTCGTGGTCGTTGTCGGACGGGATATACTCTTTAGTCGCCTGCACGCCAATGATGCCGTATTTGATCAGGACCTTCTCCATGGATGCTTCCGAGACGCGCGTGCCAGACTCGATCTCATCCGCAACGCGCATCAGATTAGCTTCGAGCTGACCGTTCACATATCCCAGCACTGCTGGTACGGCAACCTCATCAAGTTCAGCTTCATGCGCTTCCAGATGAATGAAGGTCACAGGCTGCGTATGTGTCCGCTGGAGATGCAGCGCATGCTTGTGATGTCGCTTTGCAAGTGCGCGCATAATGGCAAGCATCTCCTGGGTTTCTGAAGATGCGCTTCCATCTGTCACCACGACGCAAACCCGTCTCTCTCGCTCGACGGTAGACAGAAAGCCATCTGCGTCCACATGCCGCATGAAGCCTGCAGCTTCATCACTGGTGTCTGCCGCTTGTCCCTTTTGCTTCGACAACTCCTTGAGCCGCATTTCTACCCATCGCTCTCTAAGATCAGCCTCTTGCTGATCTTCCGACCACGTTGTCGTTGTCATTGCACGTTTCTCAAGACTAGCATTATACAAGAGCTGTTTTTGCGAATGTGCTTGATTTGCTGCATGCTGAAAGGCGCTTGCATCGGCGCGAACACCCTTTGGACCTGTATTATGCGACGCCGCGTCACCTTGTCCTGCAGCTCCTCTTGGGCCGCGCGCACGTGCAGCGCTGGCAGGATAGGTATACGTTGATCCCGTTGCGGTGGTACTGCTGCTTTCAATAGAATCCTGAAGGCTTGCTGCTTCTGCCTTTTCTTGGTCATTATCGTTGTCGTCCAGATCGGAGGCTCCGCTATCGTTACCATTGCGGCGGGTATTATCATGGTCGTCGTCGTCGCCGTCTAGTGCGCGGGCTATGGACGAGTCGTTTGCGAAGAGGGAGCGCATTGTCTCTGCCATATTGGCTTGATTGAGTAGGTGTGTGTGATGGTTGTAGGGATAGATGCCACACGATGAGACAAGAAGAAGCGCTACTCTACATGACAAAGGGGGGGAAGAATGGTATTTAAAAGGGCGAATCCATTAGAGAAAGGGAACACTAGACAGAAGACTGATACAGACCAAAATGGAAAGGGTAGTTGAGTGACAGGGCCAGGAATTTGACCTCTCTAGACCCAAATCTTGAGTAGCGCATCCCATGAACCAGTGCAAAGGGAGAGGCCATCATTCGATACACCAAGGCAAGAGACGCGGTTGTCATGGCCTTGGAGCACACCAACACGCTCGCCCTTGAGGACATCCCAGACATTGCAATTGAAATCATCGTACCCGGCAAACAAGAGCCGTCCTGATGCTGAAAAGGCAACGGACGTGATGCCGCAAAGAATTGAGTCGCTCGTGTACTGATTGAGCTCCCTGTCTGCGCGCAAGTCGAATAGCCGCGCCGTAGCATCGTCACTGCCTGTACCAAAGGCCTCGCCATTCGGGAAGAATTGAATAGCGTTAATGTCTGATTCATGCCCAGCAAACGTCTGCACGGCCTTGCCTGTACGAATATCCCAGACTTTGGCAAAAGAGTCGCATGCACCGGACACAAAGATGTTTTGGTTTGCTGGGTTGAGGGAGAGAGACATGACATCGCCAAGATGATCTGTGAACTCGGAGATTTTTGCGCCTGATTCGGTGTCCCACAGGATACAGGTCATGTCACCAGAGGACGTGAGAATACGGCGGTCGTTGATGAATCGACAGCAAGAGAGGTATCCAGCATGGCCAGACAGTTCCCTGCCAACACGATTAGGACCTTCGCGGGACGTAAGATTATAGATGCTGCAGATATTGTCGAGCCCACCGCAAGCGACCAAATTGCCAGACGGCGCATAAGCGCAAGTCATGACCCACGATGAGCGAAGAGGAATGGCGTGGATCTTGTTTGTCGTATACGCATCCCAAATGATGAGCTTGCCGTCTTGAGAAGCGGAGAGTAGGTGTCGCCGGTCGGTGGCCCAGTGCATGGCGTAAATTTTGGCAAGATGGCCCTTCAAGGTGCGCTTCACCTTCATACCAACCTTGGGAATGGCATCGATGCTTTGAGCCATTGTGCGGACTGATATTAGCAACTTGGACCGATGAGCGAGGTGACATACGGTCCGTGTCTGCGAGCTGTTCTTTCTTGCGCTTGATCTTTTCCTTAAGGCCTTCTGCCTCTTTCCGCGCGGCTGCGATGCGATCTTGAATGTCCATCTGCGACATGTCTGTGTTCGTCTAGAGATTATGTAGACGGGAGAAAGACTGCGATGTGTTGTTCTTGGCCGGATGTGGTTCTGCGATCCTAGACGAGCTGAAAGGGCGGGTACAAATGCGCGCCTACGTCTATGCTGGAGGCCGCTGTCGCTGTGTTTAGAAGAGGGAGAGGTGCAGGGAAGAAGGGCGGGCAAATGTGTTTGTTGAAGGGGGGCCCTTTTTCCAAGATAAAGTTGCCCGAGTCAGACCTCGTTGATGAAGATGAGAGGGAGACGAAGCGATGCGATGTGCTGGCCCTGTGTCTCCTCTTCTCGTCTGCCTAATAGCGACCAGGGAAGGATAATGAGTGAGAGGGTGAGATGGGTGTTGCCTGTTAACAGCCTTCTGGGCTTCCTTGAGAGATGGCTGGGGAATGAAATGGGCAATGGCAGCAGATGATGAGGGGAGAAACCTATACGGCTTTAAGAAGGGGCCTATGAACGATCACGCTGCTTGTAGCTATAGGTATCAAGGCCTTGCTTTCCCTAGTCAGGCCCCTCCGTATATCTTGACAGGCCTCTTCTGATGCTCGCTCGCTGGCTGCCCGCATGACTTTCGCTGTCGCCCGGATGCAGTTTCCCATTCCGGCCACCAAAAAGGCAGCGAGAATCAAGCCAGAAAGACCAGGCCCAGATGCAGGCATGCAGTCAGTCAGTCAGTCAGTCAGTCAGTCAGTCAGTCAGTCAGTCAGTCAGTCAGTCAGTCAGTCAGTCAGTCAGTCAGTCAGAGAGATAGACAGGCAGTGATAGAGGCACGGCCATAAGCATCATTCGTAGCATTGCTATCGCTCACATTATTCAATATCATGCAAACGCCAAAGCATCTTCATCATTCGGCCTAGACCTAGACTCTTATCTCTGTCCTCCTCCACTTCTTCCTCACCTACGCGCCTTTCTCGCCAGGCTTCCGATCAATATTCCTCCCAAGGCCAATGCACTTCCTACAATGGCAACACCGATATAGCCATCCTTGGCGACGCGGTCGTCAATCAATTGCCGCAGCGACTGGGCCTGCATATTGTGTGGCTCCTTAGCAAGGAGCGTATTATTGTACTTGCGCGCATCTGTGTAGTTGCAGAGCTTGAAGTGTCCGAGGGCGAGATAATACAGACATTCGCGGCGTCGCTCCGGCGCATCCTTGAATATTTCTTCAATTAGACAATCAATTTATACTAATAGAAGACATACCTGTCAATAGCTTGACGCCCTCGAGCTGTTCCTGCCGCTTTGTACTCTTAATCAAGCCCCAAGCATAATTGAATTTGGTTTGCACGCCGACAAGGACGCCCTCGGCTTGATATTGGGAGCGCAAGATGGCCAGCTCTTCAGACTTGAGTGGCGAGTCAGCATCAGCAGCGTATGGCAGATTGGACATGCTGACAGAGGCCACTCAGTTTTGTTGACTTGCTGCTATTGCTTCTTGGCCTTGGTCAGTGGCAAACTTGGCATCTCCTTCACGTGAACAGCGAAATTTGGACGCAACAAGCAGCAGCATCTCTACTCTCTTTTTGAAACAAGAACAATCTAGCTGCCATGGGCATCCTTCTTTCCCTGCCAGTCATGGCCACAAGCTGGATCGCGCCAGTTGTAGCTTCATGCGCGTGCTCAGGATGTCTCGCTGTCTTCGACAAGACATGCACAACCTGCCATTCTTCTATCGCTACCCGCCTCGCTTACGCGCTGCTCTTCCTCCTCAATTCTATCCTCTCGTGGATCATGATGAGTGGCTGGGCTATCAAGAAATTGGAACACATCACGCTAGACTATATGCAACTTGAATGCCAGGGCGGTAAGTGCTATGGTGTGCTGGCCGTGCATCGCATCAATTTTGCGCTTGGTTTGCTGCATCTCTTGCTTGCACTTGCATTGTATGGCGTTCAGTCTACAAGGGATAAGCGTTCAAAGATACAAAATGGTTACTGGGGCATCAAACTCCTTTTATGGGCGATGCTCATTGTTCTCACCTTTCTCATTCCAAATGGCTTCTTTGCAGTCTGGGCAAATTACTTCAGCATGACCGGCTCTATCTTGTTCATCCTCTTCGGCTTAGGCCTGCTTGTTGACTTTGCGCATTCTTGGGCAGAGACCTGTCTCGAGAACTACGAAGCAACCGAGTCAAAGACCTGGCAAGCCCTGCTTGTGGGTTCAACCTTGGGCATGTACATTGCAGCTATCACCCTCACAGGCATCATGTACGGCTTCTTTGCTGCGTCAGGATGCTCTATGAATCAGGCATTCATCTCGATCAACCTGATCCTCGTCCTTATTTCAACAGTTGCAGCCATTCACCCGCTCGTCCAGGAATACAATCCACGCTCTGGTCTCGCTCAAGCAGCAATGGTATGTCTCTACACCACCTACCTAACCATGTCTGCCGTTGCCAATGAGCCAGAGGAAGGCAACGCGCACTGTAATCCGCTCCTTCGCGCTCGCGGCACGCAAACCGCTTCTGTGGTATTCGGCGCATTGTTCACATTTTTCGCCATTGCCTGGTCAGCGTTTCGATCCTCTTCTGCCATGTCTGCTATCACTGGCATGGATACGGAAGGCCAAATCCGACTGGATGAGAGTAACAGCGGTACGGCTGTGACGACTGAACCGAGCGAGCGTGCGCGTATGCGACATGATGCGCTCGTTGCAGCTGTTGAATCTGGCGCCATTCCAGCTTCTGCATTAGATGAAGAAAATGACCCAGAAGCGGCGTTTCATGGTAACGAAGTCGATGATGAGCGGTCGGGGACACAATACATCTACTCCCTCTTCCACGTCATCTTCTTGCTGGCGACATGCTATACTGCCTGTCTCATCACATCTTGGAAGATCATCAAGATTGATGACGTGCTTGGTCCTGGTGGCAAGGAAGATGAGCAGTTTGTATTTATTGGCCGAGACATGCGTGTCGTTTGGGTCAAAATATTGAGCTCATGGGTCTGTCACGGCTTATACATCTTGTCATGCGTCATGCCAGTCTATCACGCTCGGCATGGCTAGATACCTTATTCTGTTCTCATCTACACTGTATCAATATCCTAGCTTGGCGCGTGTCGCAGGAATGAATAAAGCCTTGCTCTTTGCCATTTTGCTGACCCATGCACCGACATTGAAGCCAAACAACCAGCCTGCACCACCAGATGGTCCAACCGTGACGATAATGAGCTCTTTTTGATGCTTGTATGGTTTCGCCACTTCGCCCTTTAAAGCCATTGAGACAAGCGTTGGGCCTAATGCTGGAATGTGACCTTGGCTGATTTTGGCAGCTTGCTTCATCTCATCTGGGATACTTGCCGCATCGCCAACACAGAAGATATTGTCAAAGCCTGCGACTTGGAAATGCTGGTTGATGCTCACGCCATCGTCCTTGACAGCATTTGGTGCCAAATCGCGAATGAGGTCGGTATTGGGTTTCCCACCGACAGTTACAAGTACAAGAGCATCGGAGGCAACAGCATGACCGTCAGATATCGCCTTGATGCGCGTCTCGCCTCCTTCTTGTACCAGGTCTGCCGAAGTGCCCAAAAGCACCTGTATATCAAGCGCCTCGAGTTGGGCTTTGAGTGATTTGCGCAGTTTCTCCGGATAGGTATCGCTCAACAGTCCACTCTTGCTGCGATGAATGAGTGCAATTTGTCGCTTGGTCGCTGCAACACGATCCTGCGAAGCAATCTCTGCAGCGAGCTCAATGCCCACTGCGCCACCGCCAACGACGACAATTTCGCGGGCTTGCTGGATACGCTTCTTTTGCGAGGCGAGGTATTCCAGTGCTTGTGCGCGCGATTGAGGTACATCCAATTCGCGCTGCCATGTACATCCCGTTGCTATCACGAGCTGTTTGAAGGCGATTTGCGCGCCCGTGTCGAGGATAACATGGTCTTTCTCGATCTTTGTAACAATCGCTTGTATCACGCGCATACGATTCTTGCATGCTGGAGCAGTAAAGAGCTTGTTGTATGGTATACAGACCTTGTCCGCTACGTCTGCATTAACAAGGCCGCGTAGACTACCGACGAGGTGAAAGTAGAAATCGCGCTTGTCGATGAGAATCACCTCATAGTCCGCAGGTAGAGTATCGAGCTGTTTTTGGAGATACAAAGAAAGGTCGAGGCCTGCGACTCCGGCACCAATGATGACAATCGCAGGCATGGCTAGCTGTCTTGACCTTTCAGGAAAGAGTGATGGCTTGATTTTATAGCATCGTAAAGCGCTCGGAATGAATACTTGAGCACAAGCCGATGCGCGGAAGACGTGTCACATTCACGTGAATATTCTTAAATATGAGCGTTTTGCTATATCGGATTAGAAATCATCTACGATAGTAGAGATTCTCAGGCGAAGGAAAAGACATGCATGCAGTCATGCAGTCATGGCTCGTAGCAAGACACCTCAGGCCGAGTGTAGCGTGTTCCGTGTTCTGTTGATACTTGACAGCCGCTCTTGCTCTGTCAAAACCTTTGAAATTGGGCGACTTTGCAGAATTTACACCTGCAATTTACTTTTCCGCACAAGATTCAACGTTGAATCTTTCCTCGCCAGCACAAAATCACCCAATCTCAAAGGTTTCTCCCACAAGGGCATTTTGGCGAACAATGCTTCCGGCGTTTCAGCGTCAAGCATATGGCCCAGCCCGAGTGTCTACCAAGACAAGAACTTGCCTTTTCTGTAACGTCTCGCAGTCATGTCAAATGTCCCATCACAAAGTGAAAAGTATTGTGTGCCAGCGATCGCACACTGACTCCTGAAAGCGCAACATAGGCAACGAATACAACAAACACATCGATCGATGGTGAGATCGGATTTCCATAGAGATCGCAGCATGAACTCTATTGGTATCATGATGGACAAAAGCTGGCCTGGCTCTGAAATTGCCTCTGAGGCATATTGATGGGGGCGGCCAACTTGATGTGGAACCCTAGTCGCATGACATGAGCTACATTCTTCATAGCACAGTCATCCGATTGCATCATACAGTCAGCGGGCATTCTCACTGCCATCCAAGCCCTAAATCCGTGACGTCTCAATCAGACACGATGTATACCACTTTATTCGTATCTCACAATAAGCTAAATAATCTATGCCCTCTCCTGTCCATCCTCCGTAGACGCAAGCGACGAAACATCGTCCTTGAGCGATTGCTTCGAGACCAACTTTGGATCACGCAAGCAAAATGCAAAGCCAGCCAGTGGCACACACAGGCATAAGCCGACAATACACAAAATTTTCTGGACATGCTTGTATGACTCGACAATGGCAGTACGCTCGACCGTGCCGAGTGGGTATTCGAGCGCGACAGTCAATGCTGAAGCATACACACTTGATGCCAGTGTAGTATTGCTCGAGACGCGCGCAAGGTTGCGTCGAAGCTCAGCAGGAAGCAAGTTGGTATAGACTGCACCTGAAACGGAGTTGCCAAACGCTGAACCGATGTAGAAAAAGGCGAGATAGAGACCCGTGATGACGGCGAGGTGTTCGTGCCTGACAGCTGCTTGTGCAGATACCAGAGTCGGGTAAGTGAAGAAGCCTGCGCCGAAGCCGAGCAGTACTTGTGCGGCGATGATACCAGCACGGCTGGTACCGTCTCCACGGTAATAGATGAGTAGACCGAATGCTGGGAACCACATGAGAATGCCAAACAAGATGAAAGGCTTGATACGCTGGACACGTGGGTGCGCAACGACAATACCCACGCATACGGCTGTGAGTGTCGAAACGAATGTGTATAGGTTGGTGATGCGGGTGGCAGAGAGAATCGATTCGTCGTAGGCCACAATAAGGATGGTATAGAGGTAGTCGCCTTGCATGTACCATGCAAAGTCGAAGAAGATGCCAACACCGAGTGCTCCCCAAACTGAACGGTCGTTCAGCATGCGGAATGGGATAATGGGGTGCTTTGTGTAGAGCTCCCACACGACAAAGAAGGGGATTGTGACAAAGCCAACGACAAGGGGTGCGATGATGTGTGCCTTGTGCCAAGTATCCTCAACACCGCCAGCCAGTGTCAGTGGTGTGAGAATCAGCGCGAACACGGCAACCATCAAGATGACTCCGACCACGTCAAGCATCCAGAAGAATTTGACAAGAGCTTGCCATGCTGTGAGACCATGGAATGAGCCGAACAGACCGTCGAGTACACCTGCCTTTTTGGCCTGTCT
This sequence comes from Protomyces gravidus, assembly GCA_003717255.1. Classification (NCBI taxonomy): domain Eukaryota; kingdom Fungi; phylum Ascomycota; class Taphrinomycetes; order Taphrinales; family Protomycetaceae; genus Protomyces; species Protomyces gravidus. The sequence goes on along the minus strand of QXDP01000066.1, from coordinate 183,615 downwards.
GCCCTTCCACCAGAGCTGTCCAATCAAGGGAATGCTCACGACTGGCATGATGATGGCAAACATACCCATACCCCAACGCCATGTTGTGATACCGAGCACGGAGGAGGTAAGGTTTCCTGAGATCCAGACATTGACGATATATGGCATGATTGGCACCACCGTAGCAAGCGTTCTGTAACGCAGAGAAACCATATCACCGATTAAAACAGTGTTGATGATATTGATGCCGGAGAACCCAACTTGGAACAGAATGACACCTGCGGCGAATGTGTTGATACTCTTTGCTGTCGCCTCGACGATAGTTCCGAGAACATAAAAGAAAAGCGACACGCAGAGCAACTCCCAACGGCCAAACACATCAGCAAGCTTTGCGAATGTCGGCTGTGCAGCTGCACCGATGATACTACGCAACACACCGATTGTCGAAAGCAAGCCAAGTACTTTGAGTTCGCTTGTGGCGAACGACTGATAAGTGTAACGAATGGTTCCGTCGAGGTCGTATGCATAGGCCGCGACAAAGATGGAAAAGAGGAGGAAGAGGATGGCACTATTTGAGTAGGTGCTTGCAAGGGCCTCTACCCGGCGCACTCCCGGTGACTTTTCATCTGGTGCTGTTGCGCTCACTGTCCTCGTGACAAAGTTGTCTTGTTGCTTGACGCTATTGTCGTTGTGCCTGTCGAAGGACGTCGACTGGGAGGCAGACAGGCCCATGGTGATTGATGATAATAGAGATGCAGGAGAGGATGTGTCGAGTGACTTATATCTTCTGCTGAGCCCCGTACGCTCTTTCTTCCTTGCTGCGGCCTCACTCTCAGTCACTCACTTTTCGCCCTGAAGAAGAAGCGACGGCGAAAAATGAAATCAGATTGCTGAACACGAAATCTGATTGGCCTGCGGGAATGCGAAGCGAATTTTCCACCGAGATGTAATCAGATGCTCAGATCTCTTCCGCTTTGGCCGCTTTCTCTTTCGGACAAGAAGTACATCAGGAAAGGCCCGCAAGGCGCTTCTTCGGAATCAGCAGGAGCTAGTCAAGGGTGGAAAGTGCTAGCTTGTTGAGGGCAATAGCTTCTTCAACCAATCTATTGGAAGGCTCTGAGGCAATTTGTGAATCGGGAGTCATGCAAAGTCACATCTACGTTTTACCTAGAGGCAGCCATGCTCAACAGCAATCCTTCGATTGGCCTGCCTGCCGAAAACTATCAGCAGCTCTATCAGATCGAAAAAGCGATTTGAAAGACCAAAATTTATGATTGATTACTGCAGAACCGACAGAACCGACAGAAAGCAAGACATGCGGCGCAGCTCTCGAGCTTTGTCAGGCACGAGCAGATGTGCTTCTTCGACCTCAAAGCCGCTTGTGCCGCTCGTATCACGGTGCCCGGCAAAATGCCCGCATACCTTGAGAAGACAGCTTATGCAGGGTGCCATTGCGAAAATAGTGCATTCGCGGAGTCGAACAGGACCTGTACCTCTTCTACCGTATGCAGCAAGATCGAAACTTGTACAATAGAGTGGAATAGTCTCCTACGGCCGTGAATATCCTCAAGAGCTGGAAGCGCTCTAGCCACGCGGTAGACGTTATCAGTCACATGCCGATACATATGACTCCTGTCCTTGCTGAGCTGTCAACGCAGCCAACGTAAGCCATGATAATTAGCAGTGTCGCCAGTAACGCGCTTCGCCATGCAAACTAGCCATAGCTAGAGCAGTTCCATATATATGCTCAAGGAGGCCAAAGACGCATTCGATGATGAGCATCAAAGGCGCTGCCGACTTCGAGGGCCAAATGCTTTTTTGATGGTCATGCCTTGAATATCGCTGTAGTAGTATCAGGCAAGGCCTCTGTCGAAGATCACATTCGCCGTTTTCGAGCGCAATGTGGACGCTCGCAAACAGCGAAACACGGTTTCGACAGAAGACCTCGCCTGTAGCCGCAGTGCCATCTTCGAGTCATCATAGAACAGAACGAGAAGAGACTGGGGCATTTGTAATTGATAGCGTATATTGGTGAACTTGCCAAAATTCTCGCTTCCAAATGGGCGGAAATATTTGCGTGCCTGGCGACGAGGCTGGCGTGACGGACACGCCAAGTGCAATTGCAAGCCCAGCTGCAGCCCTGTCACCGTAGCAAAGCAAAGGCTACGCTATTGCATTGATCAAGTTCTAAATCAATTACTAATTAGTACTAACTGGGTCTTCTTGATGGTGCATTGGCCCGCGTTCACCCTCTTTGCCATTGACAGCCACTTGCCAAGTTGACACTTAGGCACCTCACCTGCCAGAAGATGAATCGGCTCCAACAACAGCACCAGATGATGCACCCGTGTCAGCAGCAACAGGCTCAGCGGATACAGTCGTCGTCTCCGTCTCGGCAATCCTGGCCTTGTTCTTGTTTGAACTAAACAAGCCCATGTAAAGGCCTCCTCCGCTAGCACGCGACTCCTTTGAGGGCTTCTTGCCCTTTTTCACCTTTGGGTTGATGGCCGTCTCAGCGCCTTCTTCGACCAACACGGCGCCCCCCGACAATGGAGCCGGAGCAGCTTCAATAGACGTCTGTTCAACGACCGTCACAGGTGGAATTGCAGTATCACTCGGGCCAGTCGCACCTGATAGACCAGATGCCGCAGGATGCTGGATCATCGAGCCTGACGACTTGGGTGTCGGATACGCAGCGACGGCATTCACCATACTGTAATCTGGGGCCGCGTACGCTGCTGTGGATGGACGCGAAGTCATCTGACCAAGCACAGGCAATGATGGTGCATCGCTGCTGATTAGCAGTGGCGCCGCTTCAGACTGCGCTGGTGTAGCTGGTGTGGTGGTCTGTTGCGCCCTGCGTGAGTTTCTCTCAGCTTGACGCGCTTGCCATTTCGCCTTGGCTGCAGCGACGCGTTGGTCGGCGACATGCTTGCGTTGATAGCCGCCAGCGCTGAGCCAAAGCCAGAGGACATACGCGATGCCTGGGATCCAGCCGAGAATGGTCAAGCAAATGGCAATTACGACTTCAGCGCCACAGCCCTTGAGCAGAAATGCTCCAAGAGGTGGCAAGAAGACTGTTGCAAGGACGATGATGAGAGACGTGATATCATTGTGTTCACCGCGTTGCTCTGCATCGCGTGTGACTGGTTCTGGGTGTGCGAGAGGCCGTGTCATCTCTGGTGCATCGCCGCGCAGAACGGCATCTGCAGGAGCAGTCTGGTCCAAGCTCATTTGGAAGTTCAAAGTGATCTGAAGGGCACAAGCAATCGAGCATGACTTTTATGTGTATCCTCATCTCCGTGAAACGGCGGACGCACAAGCATGAAACGATGGCAATGGCAGCATGCAGCAGCGATAGGCAATCATGCTGAGGCACTGTGTTCGATATTATTAGTCCGCGACGCCCCTGGAACGCCGGCGTTTCAAATCTCCCCTGTCCCTCAGTTTGTGTACTGCATTTCTTGCCCGAGGAACGGGTCCGAGCGCACTTCACGAGGATCATGGCCGCGTAGATGTGGCGGCAGATCGGTCCTCAGAGTCACTCGCGAGACATCGATTCGAAGTCTTCCGATGAGCCAGACACTCGGCACCGCGCCTTGTGCATCCTTGGTGACTTCGACAGGCATCATGCCCCCTGAAGCTTCTGTTGTCCAGTGTGCGTACGCGGCTGCAGCTGCATTGGCGAGTGGCATAGAGTCGAAGGCTAAAAGCAGAGGCTTTGTTCTATCTGAGACCACAGTGACGATCCAAAGCGTTTGTTCCGAGGTTGTCTCGCCAGACTGCTCTGTAGCCTCCTGGCCTGCCTCAATTCCTGCTGCTCCCATGGGCGGGTCCTGGCTACTGCTGTCCATCTTGCCTGTGATTGAGAGTAGATATGCAGCTCGAGATCGTCGCTCCAACCAAAAAATGCCTGATCCTCCGGCGATGAGGAGCTTTCCCAGATACTCGGTGTCAGCCGGGAAGGGCGGGCCCCGTCAGACTTTGGTAAATTGAATCTTGATGGAGGCCGCCGCTGCTACTCAAGTGCGACAGGATCAGTCTTCAGCTAAGTCAGGCAGCACTGCTTCAGAGGTATCGTCAGCTCGGCAACGGACTTTGTCGCATTTTCATGTCATCGCCGCCAGATCCCAGATCGACAAACATCGAGGGAGACTACCAACCGATCGAAGAAGGCTCGGTTTGAGCCAGCCTCGGGGTTGTCAAACGCCTGGTGATGGGTGACAAACAAGCAGGGCGATTGACGGCTGAGACTCCTGGTAAAATATGGCAAGCGCTCCCAAGGAGATTGAGAAACAGCGACGTGCAAAGCATTGCTGGGTTTTGACATCCATAAGCGTGCTTGCCTATCTGTAGGGACGATGCTGGGACGCGTCTCGGCAATGCTTACCAAAGAAGGCTTCCATACCTGCTGATGGACGTTAATGAGAGCACAAGCCGGTATATGCGCCCATCGCTGTCTGATTGCGCAGAAGGTGACCAGCACCTTGGCTCTGTTTGACTATTTGTTTGCTGCTCTCGCTTCGTAGAGCGCAGTCTGCCAGGTCTTGTTTCTTCAGCTGTCTGCACACGCTCCTTCAGCACTCTAGTCACCTTCTCTTGGCTCTACCTTGCCACTCTTTGTCCTTTTACAGCTTCTCGAGGCGCTGTCAATGGAGCGCATCTTGGTCCAGCTTCCTAATGGCGACACTCTAGAGACGCACATATCAAGCGACGCGACCATAAGAGAAGTACTGCTGCAATTGCTAGAACGCTTCGCTGCTATCCTGAAGGCCAAGTCAACACTCTCATTTCTACATCTGGCTGAATGGCGCTTAACATTGACGCCTCAGCTGCCAGCCAACGGCCGTAAGGCATGCCTCTTGATGACTACCGATACTGACGCCTAGACTGGAATCGTGGACAACTTGCACATCTCTATGCTCCCCTGCCAGAGACATTACGACTTAATGCGCTCGTTCGCGCGCCTCAGCAGGGTCCGCCATTCACTCTTGTTCATGTGCTCTCGACATGCCGCATCGAGCTGCACGATATGCCGCACCTGCCAGACGCTTCAATCACGATGCCTGTGCTCAATACGATGACTATGCAGAAGCTCAAGAAGCGCACAGCTGCGGCGCTCTTTCTCCCGACCACGATTGCGTCCCGGGTTGTCCAGTATACATGGTCGATCAGTTCAGAGACCGAGAATATCACACTTGTCCAGCATTTGCAACTCTCTTCAGACTGCAAGCTGCGTCCGCCTGTACATTTACTCAATGGATTAAGTCGCCAAATTGATGTGCTTAACCAGCATAACCTCTCTCGCCCAGTATCCGCTGCCAATCATGCTTCCCGGCCGATGACGGCAAATGTTCTGTCATCGACGGAGCCTACGCTGTCGTGCGCTCAAGACCACAGAGTGCGATTGCTCTTCCCGCCGTCGTTAACAACCCAACCATCAAGAGTCAATACGCAATTGTGCGCAGGTTCGCAGAAGAGCAACCAAGAATGCAACCCTGGCATCGGCAAAATCTCTCCGCTGGAAAGATCAGCTTTGCGACAATATCAGACATGTCTTCAACGTTAAAGAAGCGCTCCTCTGAGCCGATACCATCTAATTTCGACAATGCTCAATGCACGGATTCGTCCCTACATCGGCAATCTATGGGAAGTGCTGTGCATGGTGACCACATCCAAGCAACATATCAGCATGGCCAAGGCGAAGCCGCCAGAGATGGTCTTAGAAGGGGACGCTCTCCGACGATGTACAGTGTACATATGTCACCAGGTTTGCTGCCAAATGACCAGAGTGGAGCCACAAGACCAGCCTCGCCAGCGTCCGAAATCCGCCTACCCAGCAGACAGAGTCGAAGCAGATCACCAATTCGCATAGACATGTCACAATGTCCTCCCAAGCTCGAATGGCAACGGGAGCGCTCCAAGTCGCCATTGAAGCGACAATCTACCGGCAACGCTTGGCTGACAGGCTGGTTGGCTCGCCCTGAAACGTTTGACAAGGAGTCGCCACAATTCCATCTGAATCGCTTGAAGTCAAAGAACAGGAAACTCCCAGACATTCATCGCGATCTGATCGATTTGCGAGTGCAGCTCGGAGTTGCGCCTAAATCCTGGATCGTTGACTTGATTGCTGAGGATGGACTGAACTGCTTCGCAACGTTGCTGGGTCGTGCGCGTCTTGAGGATTGTGAAGCCACCGGACTCGTCTGTCAGGAAATCGTCAAGTGTATTCGCATATTGCTGGAAACTGCCCCTGGTCATGATGCCGTGGTAAGAGCAACTGAACTCATCTGTGCTTTATGCGGCCTTGCTCGTGACCCGCGAAGCAAGTGCCAAAGCCTCACGAATGACTTACTCACAAGTCTTTGCGTGTCAAATGCAGACCTGGGCATAAGCGTGATTGAACGTGAGCTGGGTCAGCCTGGTCTTAGAGCAGCACGCTTCAATTGGCTGATGGAAGTCAGGGGAGACCAACATCATGATATAATACGCTCTCGTTTACAGCTCATCAATGCTTTGACAGGGATCTGGTCTACGGTTGAGGAGCGGATCGCCTTCAGAAGGACTATTAAAAAGGACAAGATATTGGCTTTTGCTGAAGCTGCCCGAGGCGATGCAAATATTGAAACACAAGTCGATCTATGGCTTCGCCTTGCTGAGGAGGATGCCAAGTCTATCCGCCAGACGCTTGCTGATGAGGCGCTACCGGCCGCGCAGTACCAGCCCAATAGTACCAAAAGGCGTCTAGAGATGCAAAAGTCACTTGTCACTCCCGATGCTGAGGAAGCAGAAGCCTCGGAGCTTACTTCACCTGAGAAGGCGCTGCCTGACACACCCTTTGAAGACGACGACGAGCTATGTCTCCTCAAAGGGCAAGTGAGTGAGATGCGAGGACTTGTCCAGACGCTCAGACAGGAACTTGCGATGCAGAAGGAACGGAATCTTCAAAAGTTGACATTGCCTGCGCCAGACACATCGCAATCGGCCACTCTTACGACTGCCGAAGTACGCGACATCCTACGTCCGCTTATGAGACATCAGCAGCGGCCAAAGTCGATGAGCAATCTTGACGATATAAAACGACCGTTGACTGCAACCGCGGCTTCGCCACGCATTCGCTCAGGCCTGCAACTGTCACCGCTTCGCCAGGCGCTTTTGCAGCCGCGCGGCAAGAAGGAGGCTGATATCCTTGTCAACAATGGATTAATTTCTGTTCGACCATTGCAGGTTCGTCCGTCTGGTAGAGTGCTGTCGAATGTCTCGGAGCGCTCGCAAGAAGCAAAGTCGCAAGAGGCCACAGTGCCGGACGCTGTTGAAGAAAGTGCGCAATCAGAGCCGCAAAAGGCAGCTATTCAAATGATCGCTGATGCTCTAGAGACAGGACCAGAAGATCCAGGTCTAGGCACAGGCATTGAGGTGACTGAGGCTACACCCGATCCTGTATCGGCCCCCGAAAGTCAAGAGCAGCACAATGACATTGTAGCTGCATTAGCACGGCCGCCGCCACCACCGAGTCCGAGCTTATTGCTTTTGAAGCGGAGCACTGCATCTGGATTGACAGGCAACCGCAATCGTGCCGAGTCGCCCACCAAGTCACTCAAGCCTCTATTTTGGGACAAGCTCGGGCCATCGAATGTAGGTTATGGCACAATTTGGTCAGACTTAGCAGATGCGCAGCCATCGGAAGAGGTGCAGAAAGGCATCGCCTGCGATATTCAGCGCCTCTTTGCCAAACATCCTAAACCAGGCCTTTCGATGAAGGCGTCTACACTTTCTCGAGCCAATTCTGTCAGGCAGACCGTCGCCCTGATTGATCTGACCAAAGCCAAGAACATGGAAATCGTGCTGGCTCGCGTTCGACTCCAGCCTAATGAATTGCGCGATGCCATTTTGCAGATGGACGAGACAAAGCTTCGCAACAGCGATATTCTGCGCACATTAATGGACATTGCGCCGAGCCTTGAAGATCACGCTACCGTCAGTGCCTACAAGGGCGATGTGGTCCGGCTTGGACTTGCCGAGAGACACATCTTGGCTCTGGGCAGCATTGCTCATCTGAAGGAACGCTTGTCTGCCATGGCTTTTCAACAGCGCTTCGATTTGGAAGTCGCCGAGCTTTTGCCAGACTTGGTCACTTCTCGCCGTGCATGCAGCGAGGTCTATCAGTCACAATTGCTTAAACGAATGCTTGCTCTAGTGTTGTCTGCAGGCAACATTTTGAACGAATCGACATTGCGTGGCGATGCACATGGATTCCAGCTGGTGAGTCTGCTCAAGCTGGCAGAGATGAAGAGCACGTTGACAGGCAAGAGTGAGACGACACTTTTGCAGTATTTGGTCGCAACGCATGAGAAAGTGGTCGGACATCGAATCGATTTCACTGCCGACCTGCCACACTGTTCTGCAGCGTCTAAAATATCAAGTACAATGTTTCGCAATAACGTGGCTCAATTGGAAAACGGGCTTCGGCATGCCAAGGAGCAAGTCGATTGCGCGTCATCATCGCAGGTCGCAGAAAATGATGTCTTTGCCGCCAAAATGACACCGTTCCTCGAGCATGCGAGTCAGATTGTGGAGCGTGTGGCAAGCAATGCTGCAGCTTTGCAAGACCAGCAAAGGGCTCTTTTGCTGTATCTTGGCGAAGAGCCTTCTACGCCAATCGAGCAGGTCTTTGCGACTCTGGCAACGGTAATGCGACTTCTCCAATCTGCAAGCGATGCAAACGTACAGCAGACTGAATAGCACAATACGGCTCATTTTCTTGCTCGAAGGAGAGCGGTCCCACGTATGGCTTTCATGTATCAAAACCTCGGGCCCTCCGCTGACCACGCGATTCGGAATTCAGGACTGCAATATGGGTCACCAACCGGCAGTTTTCCGTTGATCATCAATCGTTTGTCTAATAGTAATGCCTCTACTAAGCTTGTGCAGCTTGTGCTTGCGACTGTTGTTGCTGCGCAAGCATCTCGAAGATGTCTTGCTGGCCTTCGTCGCGCTTGACTTGCTCAAACATTCGTCCCATCAATTCTAGCGCTATACTGCGCCTCTGTAGCTGTGCGCGTTCTGCATCCGTCACGAGTCGCTCGATCTCCTGCTTCTCGGTCCGCGGCGCTTCAGGATCCGGCGAGAGTACGACTTGTGTCACTTCTGAAACGACGCTGATGACCTCTGCGCGCACACCTTCCCAAATCGCCTCAATTGCTGCTTTTGCAGCTTGTTCTTCGAGTCCTGCTTTATGCGTCGCAGCTGCATCTGATCCCTCTCCTGCCGGTGTCTTCTCAAGCTTTGCGAATGCAGACTTGACGTGCCATGCTTTGCGCAAGGTGCTGACGGTTGACGTGATGTAGAGGCTCTTCATCTTTAGGGAAGAGACCCAAGTGCCTGTCCAACCTTGCGCGGCAGGGGAGTACTTGCAGCTCGTGGCATTAAGTCCGTAGACTTGCCCAATGACATGCAATAGCTCGACACCAAAGGATTCTGCTCGCAAGTCTTCGCATAGTTCATTGATGGATGCTTTGAATTGCTCCGGCTTTGCTGGATCGAAAGCATCGAGCCGCCGAGCAAGATTCCTCGCAAGTGTTTCGATGCGCTTGGCACGTTTCGCCTCTTTAGCTTTTTCTTCAGCATCTGTATTAGGCTTTGCTGGTACGCCGTCTACAGCTTCCTCCTCGCCCTTGCGAATAGCACTACCCATCTCTGATATAATGGCAATCTCACCGAGAAGCTCATCGAACCTACCGGTCGTACCGCCAAACAGCCCTCCAAAGCGTGCTTGAATATCAGACACATCATCTGCTCCTCCTTTATTCCTGCCATGCCGATCATAATGCGCACGACTGTCTTCATTGGAGAGAATGCCATATGCTTCTTGTAGCTCGAGGAACTGCGCATTCGTCGTACCGCCTGTTTTGTCTGGATGTAGTCTCGCAGCTCGTTTATGAAAGGCTTTTTTGATCTCTTGTTGCGTCGCCGTGGGACTCACTTCGAGAATCTCATAGTATGTTGTGTCCTTGGCCGCTGTAGCAGTAGCAGTAGTAGCAGCGGGCGGTGCAGCATTCGGGTCGAGCTCGTTTTCCTTAGCGCAAGCAGGACATGCGAACTTGGAGGAGCGCGATGGTTCATTGAAACATTCGAGCTGTGCTGCGCAGTGACTGCATTGCATGCGCAGCCATTCTCCAGGCTGATAGAGGCGCACCTTGACCATGCCCCCTTTTGTTGTCTTGAGTCGAGTGCGTAGATATGGACTGCAGCTGATTGCATGTGAATGTCAGCAAAATGCATCGAGCATGAAAGTGGTCATCTATTTGGGCTTGCTATCAGTGGGCTCGTGATGCAAGAAGCAAGAAGACAGCTCGAATCGATCTGATTCATATATCCTCTAAACGTACGCTAGGCCTACACGACCTATGCTCAAATCCTTTTTTAATCGGTATTTTGGTTCCTGAAAGCAAGCACGCATAAGCTGTGCAAGAAGCCTATCATAGACTTCTTTCACAGTACTGTGCTGCGTGTCCAACCAGAAGTGGCGCCTAGACACGCTTCTTGCGCCCATTACCACGATGTGTGCGTCCACGACCTGATCCTTCGTCCTCCGTGACACAATCCTCGCCTGCATCAGCACATCGTCCACACGGCCGCTGTCGGTCACATCCCTTTTTCGATTTTTTACAGCGTGTGCAACGAACGCCGATACTCCGACCATCTTGCTTAGGTGGTCGTCCTGAACCACCTGGCATACCAAAGTCTCCGTAGCTCGACATGGACCCGGAGTGCGAGTGTGAAAGGGATGCGTGAAAGTCTGGCAAGTTTTGCGGTCTTGGAACATCCACCTCATCACTACCGGCGTCCAGATCTTCCTTGACAGTTTGGTCGCTTGTCACTGAACTAGCACCATGACGAGGTTTGCTCAACGGAGGCAAACCTTCATAGCCACCGCCATAAGCAGCTTTGTAGGAGCCGGAACCGTTGCTTCGTGAATTTTGCTGCTCGTGCAAGCTATGAGGTGGACTCGACGGGTAAGCCATGTCGCGCTTGATGGGTAATGCACCGATTTGTTGCTGATGCTGCAAAAGTGCTTGTTCTGGGTCAATGCCATCGTGCATGGCCTTCAGCTGCAAGGCTGTCTGCAAGGCTGGCACAGGGCTGCTTGATTTCTCCGAGGGACCCTTGAATGGCGATAGGGACGGGTCGCCGAGCCGAATCAATTGCATAGCCACGTCTTCATCGCTAATGGTCGTCGGTGCGGGTGTAGGGAAGGAAGCACGACCGGGTAAGCTTGCAAAGGAAGGCGTATGATGATGTCCGCCGCCAAAAGGCATGCCGGAATTGGGCCGAGCGGGGATTTGACTCATTGAGTAGGAACGGCCGTGATGATGCTCATGTGGCATACTAGCCAACACTGAAGCGCCAAAATGACTGCTTGCATCGTGTATCGGAAAGGGCAGTAATGGCAAGTCGTCGCAAAACTTGTTGCGCTTGCGCCTGGAGCCTTCGACGAGATTATCGAGCGAAATCTCACTGGAAATAGGTTCCGATGCTTTGAGATCGTCGCGACCCACTCGCAAGGCATCATGTCCTTCGGGTTTGGCAGCCGCGACGGTATGTTGTCCATTGACGATCTGCGCGTCGGAGGAAGGCGGCGATGCGGGTCGCTTTTGTGCGGGTGTGCATGATTCAATTTGCGAAGACGGCGTTGGGTAGAAACGATCTTGCTGCTGCTTGTCTCCTTGGAGGAGCAGGCCGCTCGCTGGGGCTAGCATTGGGCGCATCGGCGTGTGCGCGACGGCCGCATGACTGAGGAGAGTTGTGAGATCCAGGGCCTAAGGGAAGAGATGCGTCAGCTTTATACTTCGATGCGAGCAGTATTCTAGACGACGCCAGGCGATGTGCGATGTGCAATGCGCTAAAGGGACGACTGGGGAAGGAGAGAGAGCTTACGAGGGAGTTGAATGCGACAGGGTGCGATCTGCGATTGGAACGGAAAGGCGATGGTACTGGCTTTGTGAATGTATGCCAAGCGTACAGATGCCTTTTGCGTAGATGCTGACAAGAGGGGAGAAAGGAGTGCTGGGAGAGGGAGATGGAGGTGGTGGTGAGTGTGCGGATGGGATTGTGCTGCCTTGTCGCTCGCCTTGTCGCTCTCTCGCTCTTCGGTTGTCGGGATGCGACAAAGGGCAAATCACACACGCTTAGAGACGAAATCGAAGGGGTTCAGCAGCATGGGACTTGCCAGGCCCTTCACGCGCATCACGACTGTGTCTATAAGTATCTATAGTACTGTACTATGCTCTGTGTCTTTGATGGCGGCCCAATGATGTGCGCAGGCTTTATTTGACAGGTCTATGCGCCTGGCGAGAATTTGCGAAGTAGCTTGGCCTAGTGATGCAGTAGACATCTATGCGATCGCATTGACCAGGGGCCGCGACAGACAGACCACTATACAAGCATACACATTGAATGCGATCAGGTTGCTGTGCCTTTTCCTTGTCGACTTTGCGCGTCAGTTTGGTGAAATCAACGAAATGAAAAAAGAGCAGTCAAGCAGGGGCAACATGGAGATATATATGCATATAAGTGTGTGTGCCAATGGCTCTGTTTCAGCTTGCAGGGACGGTACTACTCACGGTAGGGTGTCCTGCCTAGGCTGGATGATGCATCCGAGCTGCTATCACAGTAGGCCAGCAAACCAGGCAGATGATTGCCGCTAATCCCCGGGCTGATGGCTTTTGCGTCCTCGTCACTCCTAGGGCGGGTCGGCTTCTGCAAGAGTTAAAGGCTCAAAATCAAGGCATCAAACGTGATATTAGACACCAGGAAGCAGGGTAATTTCCGGAAAGGCAAAAGGGCAGGGCAGAGCAGAGCAATAAGGATCACCTAGCCGTCACTCTTGGAGTCTTGCTTGTCCTTGCTGCATCGAGCCGATATAGAACAGTGTCATTAGCGAGAAGGGCATGACGGTAGGATGGAGCTAGCTAGCCTAGCAAGACAAGGCCATGAATAAGGTACAGCTCTTATCTCCAGCATCGATGCCTTCTACCAATGCCTCCTCCAGCATAGCTATAGCTTACAAGGCATGATCCATCTTTACGTACATGATGCATGCCTGCCTGGTGCTGATTGTGTCTGGCGCGCATGAAGAAATAAATTGCCGCAGGAAGAAAGTAAACAAAAACAAGCACGACCATCAAGCTAGACTGGGTCAAGACCGATACTGGAAGCTAGAAGACTTGATATCCTCGACCATCAGAGCGCAGAGTCCTTGTTCGCTCTGCTTAAGTCCGTTCTTTCCAGTCCTGCAGTCACTCGTTTCTGCATCACTCTCCTTTTGCGCTGCACTGTTGCTCTTTCTCTCCTCTTACAAGAACAACAAACCGCTGTCTCTCTCTTGCTCCTCTTTTCACCCGCGCATTGTCGCCCTATAAGGCACCATGGCTCATGTACGATACAAACCATACGCTTGTCCCTACTAACCTGCTCCAGGTACGTCGCAATGCACCCTTGCGAACACGCGCAATAGACAACAATGAAAACGCTGCGCAAGCCAGAACCGTTTCAACCGGTACCGGCAAAGCATCACTCGTCCAACAAGCTAGCAATATGCTCAAGACGGGTGCACGGCGTGCTGCACTGTCTGATGTGACAAATAAAGCGCCTGTCGCTGCACCCGCTGCAAGACAGGGAAAGTCGATGGATGTTGTGGTGGCAGTAGGTGCTGGCGGTGCACTGGCGCGTCCGCCACGACGTGAGTTGTCGCAGGGTGCATTGAGGCCATTGCAACAAGCTGCGCCGCTTGTCGAAGACATGGAAACAGAGCAATCCGAGGCAAGCGATACCTCTGACATCGATGATGAGCCTGCCGAGATGGACCTCGATGGACGGATGGGATCAGCTACGCGGCAAATCGTCATGCATGCCCTGGAGCGTGGGGAACCAGTACGTGCTCCTGTCAGTACACAGGAAGACCGCGCTACTTTACGCCGAGTAGCAGATGAGTTTGTGGATGATTGGGAGGAGTGGGCAGATATCTCAATGGTGCAAGAATACGCGGATGACATCTTCACATACATGCATACACTCGAGGTAAGACGATTGGCAACAACGATTTTGCTAACAACAGAAACGACTCATGCCTAGTGCAACATACATGGAAAATCAGATCGAGCTGGAATGGAAGATGCGCGGCATCCTCATCGACTGGCTCGTTCAAGTTCATGGACGCTTTCACCTCCTTCCCGAAACGCTCTTTCTCACAATCAACTACATTGACCGTTTCCTCTCGGCCAAGACTGTCTCGTTGCAGAAGTTGCAGCTCGTCGGTGCCACAGCCCTTTTTGTCGCCTCCAAGTATGAGGAGATTCAATGCCCGAGCGTGTCAGAGGTGATCTACATGGTCGACAATGGCTACACAGCCGAGGAACTCCTGATGGCAGAGCGCTTTATGATTGGTATGCTTGACTTTGAGCTTGGTTGGCCAGGACCGATGAGCTTCCTAAGACGCATCTCTAAAGCAGATGATTATGACATTGACACGCGGACAATTGCGAAATATCTCCTCGAAGCATTGCTCATGAGTGAGCTCTTTATCGCAACACCACCGAGCTTTGCAGCTGCTATGGCCAATTTTTTCGCTCGAAAAGTTCTTGGTCGGCCTGAAATTTGGACAGATGCGCATGTCTTCTTTTCAACCTACACATCAGCACAAATCGAACCCGCTGTACATGTTATGGTGAGTGAGTGTCTGGAAGATGGACGTACCAAGCATGGTGCCATCTTTGAAAAATACGCAGACAGGAAGCACAAAAAGGTTTCGCTTTTCGTTGAGCAGTGGCTTGCACGACGTGAAGCCTAGCGATGTTCTGCCGATATTCATTCTGTCCTCATTCTTTCTCACTCTGTTTCATTCTCTCACAAAACACACTCTTTTTGGCTGAAGGACCAAGAACACTCCTCCAACCGCCCCCTCTTTATTTTGTCAGATCCTTCCCAGAAGGACTAGTAGCGAGCGTGCTTATTGCTTTTTCATTCTACTACATCAGGCGACATGCAGACAACCCCTGCATCCGATGAACTTACCCCTAATACTAATAATCAACCACGAATACACGTCAGGCAAAGACTGCTCGAGCAGTAGCGGCGC
Source organism: Protomyces gravidus (assembly GCA_003717255.1). Classification (NCBI taxonomy): domain Eukaryota; kingdom Fungi; phylum Ascomycota; class Taphrinomycetes; order Taphrinales; family Protomycetaceae; genus Protomyces; species Protomyces gravidus. The sequence continues at coordinate 168,500 of QXDP01000066.1, read as the reverse complement.
TAGGACCAGTGCCTTTATCCTTTACCACCTGCAATTGTAACGCCTGTCTATAGCTATAACCGCACAACTGTCCGAGATGCATGAGACTTCCTATGCTACAATGGCACGTCCCTGACGTTCTTCTATCCACGGCGCAGGATCCCAATCAGCTTGAGAGAAGCGATTGACAAAGAATCGCAAGCCTTGCGTACTTGCATCCCTGACAATGCCGCCACGCGCCTCGACCGTCTCAAGCTCTTCCGTAGCGACGCCCACACTCCATCCAAATTGAGATGCAGCGTCCATCGCCGATGCACCAAGTGTTCTATCTGCCAACCAACGTACAACATGCCGTTCGACCGATTCCTCTGTCCGTGAGCGATCCTGCACAACAGTCACGCCAGACCGGAAGCGGCGCAGTTTTACGGGCAATTTGAGTTCATCAAAAAGCCTACACGCCGCCATCAAATCAGCTGGTGAAATCAAGTCTCCCTTTCGAGCACGATTGTAGAGTGCATACAAGTCGGCAAGGGTGAGTGCGCCACCAGAGGCCTTTAAAGCGCCTGCTTCAAGCATATCAGAGATTTGCCTTGCAAGCTCACCGTGGAATACGGAATCCTTGCGTGCTGTGTCGCGCGTGACGACAGGGCCCACCAGACCATGCAGCGCGGCCGATTCTTGCGCAAGCAGCTGTTGGGCGGCGTCGTCAGTACCATTCTGCGCTGATTGACTCGCAGCGACACGTTTTGCTAGAGATTCTGCCAAGGCGATAACTTCCTTTGCTTTGACCATTAATGCGCCAAGATCTTCAAATGCAGTTGAGAGCGTTGCTGCATCCTTCACGCGCATTGATTCTTCGCGCGTTTGTAGGCCACTTATCCCGGCACCTATTCGTCGTTGTGTCTGCTCGCCAGACGGCGTTAAACCTCGACTCGAGTGAGAGGAACCCGTGACATCTTGAGTCAATGGACTCGTCGCTTCACGATCCCAAGCTCGCGCAGCAACAGCTTGTCGTAAATGCTCCAGGAAAGCCTTCTCGCCACCTTGTCGAAAAACAAGCTTACACGTCGCGCGCTCAGCAGCAATCACACCTGCGATATGAGTTGAAGAGGCGGATGCTTTGGCTGCGGCGGCGGAAGCGAGAGCGTTGACACGGAATGGATCACGATGGGGTTGTGTTGCGCTTGAGACGCGTGCGCGATCATCGAGATTCGTTGCAGAGGCGAGAAGAGGTGGGATGTTACGGGAGAGAAGGGGAGCGCCGCAGAGTTCGCAGGTTGTGATGGCTGGGTGGTTGCCAAAGGTGCAGCGTGGGCAGGGGAACGTAGGTGTTGCGCCGTCTTCAGGTTTTGACGATTGTTGTGTGACGCTGCCCAACGGAAGAGAAGACGATGAAAGTGATGATGGAGCTGCCATTGAGCGTGTAGGCCCCGCAGATGTCGCAGAGGATGGCCGTCTTGGCAATCTCGGGCTCGCCTGTTCCAATGCATGACCCTGTGCAGTCGCAAACGTGACACGCGTCCGCTTCGTTGGTAACATGCCACAATTGATGCACTTCGGCAAAGGCTCACCTGGCTTGTACTGCGCATCGAGCGTGTTTGTGAAAGTACAAACAGGACAGACAAAATCAGCTGTGATCGGTGACACAGATGCTGATGGCAGAACCAGCCCTTGACCTTGTCCATTTGTCGTGCTGCTCTTCTCGCTTTCCGGCACAAAAGAGAGCGTAATCTTGGAAGATGACTTGAGGAAGCCAGCGTAGAAACCCAAACGATCAATCTCAGAGAGCATTACAGCGATTGATCTGAGCGCCGGCTTTTGGCTGTCGACATAGCAGAGACGCTTGCCAGTGATATAAAGCACACCATCTTGGTAGTCTATCAGCTTGTGACGTCCGTTGTAGAGGCCTATGCCATTTTGAACGTATAGGACAGGCTCGTCTGCCGGCAAAAGCGGCCTTCGGGAAGACGTTACATCGATATGCGCCCAGCGGTCCATCAGATGCGCTATATGACGGTGTAAGCTCGTGTCATCTCATCTAGTAAGCCAGAAGCATAAGTAGTTTGTGGTGATGAAGCAGTCGCGTGTGACAGGCAGAGAAATGCATTTTGGGCAACGACGATTGCAATTGCAAGCGCGCCATAATCTATAGCTAGGGGGTACATAGTCATGGATCCTGAGGCCGTCAAGGCGCTTCAAACGCTATACGATAACAAGATGAAGCACAGAGCAAAGCGGAAAAGAGTGGGTGGTGAAGCTTCGTCGGACGAAGATATCACCAATACGGATGAAAGCGACACTGTTGAAGAGCATGCAAGTCACTCGTCTGAAGCGTCTCATGACTCGTTCGCTGGCTTCGACGATGTGGAAGCTTACAATTCTGATGAAGTCGAAGTGGTCTCCTTCGATGAGCGAAATCTGACGAAGATTCCCAATCCCTTCGAGCGGCAAGGCTACAGATCATTCATGTCGTCGAAGGTATCAAAGCAGTCAAGTGCAAAGCAAAATCCAGCGCCTGGGAAACGGCGTAGAAAAGCAGAAGCAGGCGAAGAGGCGAGTGACTCAGAAGATGATCTGAAAAAGGACAAGGCGCTGCAGCGATTGCTAAGGGATGCGCATCTGCTCGATGGCAGTGCAGATGCCCTTGAAGTACAAGGTGGCAAAGCGAGGCAGCAGTCTATTGCTGAGCAACTCAAGAGGTCAGGTGCCAAGCAAGCAACTCAGCGCAAGATGCCTGTGGGTATGCGACTTGGGATACGGGATGCACAACGCAAGAAGGCACAAGTACATGAAGAAACGATGCGGGAGAACGGCATCATTACAGCGAAGAAGACTGCAGCTGAAAAGCAGGCTGCACTGCCGCGCAAGAAACCGAGAAAGGAGCGCAGTCTCGGTACAATGGCCGGTGTGGGTCGATACAAGAATGGCACTCTGACGATCAGCAAGCGCGAGATTGACAGTGTCAATGGAACAGGTGCCAAGCAAGGTGGCAAAAAGGGCAAGAAGCGAGGATTCAGAACATTTTCCAATATTGGTTGAAGCGCTAGCACATGCATATAAGACAATCACATTCGTTCACGTTTCACAGAGTCATCTCCTTGGCGGTTTTGCCAATGGCAGCAACAAGTATGTCTGCATGCTGCTTACCGAAGGTCAATGTAGGGCGCAGCCTGACTGTATTGGGTCCACAGCCGCCCATCAGAACACCGTTTTGCTTCATCGCGTTGATGAAGGCATCTCGCGCTTCGCCTGTTGGCAGATCCCATGCAATGAATGTACCACGGTCCTTGCCACGCAAAGAGGCAATGTGCTGTGGATATTGCTCAGCAAGTTGTTCAAGTTTTCCGTATAAGTATTCGCCAGTCTGCTTTGTGCGCTCAACCAGGTTGTTCTTCTTGATCTCTTGGACCAGTATCTTGGCTTGCAATGTGCGAATAGGGTCACCCATCCATGTGTTGAATTGTCGGTATGGCAAATTTGGTATCAACCTGTCATCGTGGAAGTACCAACCAGCAGCCTGGAACTTCTTGGAGAAGGTAACCATGTCTGGTGGCGAAGGCAGATTCCAGTGTTCGTGAGCCCAGAACTTGCCTGTAGCACCAACGCCAGTCTGCACCTCGTCCACAATGAATAAAACATTGTTTTGCTTCAGTATACGCTGCAGACCATGGAAGAACTCTGGCGACGCGTGGTTGTCACCTCCCTCAGATTGGATCGGCTCAACAATGCAAGCGGCCACAGGAGTCTTCCAATTCTTGATGGTCTTCTCGACCTGCTTGAGACAACGCTCCTCTTCTGCCTTGTTGGCCTCGGCATTATCTGCCAATGGATACCTGAGAGCTGGGAACTCAGCTTGAGGCCAGTCAAATGCCGGAATATCAAGCTTGTGAATGGTTTTTGAGCGCGTCGTCGACAGTGAGCCAAACAATCGTCCATGGAAAGCCTTCGTGAACGACATGATGGCCAAATCGGGTGAACCGGGCGCCTGGTTCTTCATACAAGAGTTTAGTTCTTCATCGGTAAAGGACACATCACCGCGCTTCTGAGCCTGGTGATACATGAAGGCAGCCTTGTAGGCTGTTTCATTGGCGCAAGAACCACACATAGCTGTGTAGACCTTGGTCTGTCCCGGCGGACAGGCCTCTAGAAGACCATCTTTTAAAATTTGTGCCCAGTCCTTTGAGGGAAAGTTGCCAAGAGCCGGACGATTCATTAAAGCCCTGGCGAATTCTGGCGTCTGAGCAGCTTTTAGTAGTGCTGGATTGTTGTAGCCAAGTGCTATGCTGGCGATTTGCGCATACACATCGAGCAACTTGTTGCCATCCGCGTCTACCAGGTAATTGCCGATCGAATTCTCATAGTCGACCATCATATTGACAGCGCGTGTATCTTGCAGACGGCCCATTTCCTCCTTCGCCTTGAGCGCTGCTGGTCCTGGGATTACGGTCTTGACGACGGGGCTCTGCGGCTCATCGGCGACAAGAGGCGAGCTGATATCAACGGCGACGGCGAATGCGCGCTGCAATGTCGGGAGCCGCGCCTGTAACGCCTGTCTGCAGCTGCGGCGAAGTGACTGACGGAGCATAACTGTACCTACTGAGCTGAAGGGAAGTCACGATCAGGCTTGGAAGCTGTATCTAAAGTATTTATTCTCTTCGCGATTGCTGACCCACCTTCTCCATTTGGCATTTCGTGTCGCGAGTCCGAATCTGTGGTAAAATTTTATCGGCAACTGCCTACTTCCTGATTTGGCAATATTGCTATTCTGGTCACGACGGCGACAGCTGCAGCGAGACCATCTACGCATGACTTGACGGGATGAGCTGCATTCAGAGCTACTGTTATTGAGAGCTTATTTGATGTCTGTTTCTGTAGATCTTGCAAGAGGACATCCATCGACGCATCTGCTTGCTGCTTCAGAAGTGCGTCAGGCTGCACTATCACTATGCGATGAGCTATATCCAACTGACGGCGATGCATCTCATGTATGGCCAGATCAAGATCGTCATCCAATGCAGTATGGCTCCGATCAAGGACCGCAAAGTATCAGAGAAGACATTGCTAGTTGGGAACGAGACTTTGGCCATAAGGCTCATGCAGATCGCATAAGCCTGACTTGTGGTGCTAGTTATGGCCTGATGAACGCTATACAGCAATTCACAGAAAGCGGCTATACGCGCAAGATCTTCATGATCACTCCAGCTTACTTCTTGGCTGCGAGGATATTTATCGACGCTGGCTTTGGAGATTGCTTGACTGCGATCGACGAGCTCAATGATTCGGAGAAATGTATAGGTCCAGACTTGCAACAACTGTCAGACCTCCTGACCGAAGACGAACGCGATTGGAAAATACTTTCTCCATTGACAGAAACGAAGCCGACCAAATTCAGATACGTCTTTTATGGCGTACCAACGTTCAGCAACCCTAGCGGCATTACGTGGGACGAGAAGGCGCGCGCGGCACTCGTTAAGCTTGCCCGTATACACAACATCTTGGTCATCACAGACGAAGTATATGAGCGCCTGCGGTATGATGCTCAAGCGATTGAGACCATAAACCAAGACAGTCGTCTCAAGCTGCCGCACAGGTTGGTCGATTTTGACAGTCCAGATACAGAGGCGCCTTCAGACTGGATGGGGAATTGCATCGCAAATTGCTCTTTTTCGAAATATCTCGGCCCGGGGCTGAGAGTCGGATATGTCCTCTGCTCATCAGCGCGAATGGCTGCGCAATTTGGTGCAGGCGGTGCAAATCACTCTGGCGGTGCAACGAGTCAATTCACGTCTTTTCTGGTTCATAAAATGCTTCAACCGACACAAATGACTGATGGCTCGAAAGGTGTGCGGCCGATTGATGGCGTCCTGCGAAAGCTCATTGAGGCGTATTCAGTACGCCGCACAGCGATGATAAGCCAGCTCAAGCGCCATTTGCCGTCTAGCAGTCTCATCAATGGCAGAACACTAGACTGTATTGACGGAGATGATGAAATCCCTGGCGGCTACTTTCTGTGGGTGACTGTGCCAGTAGGCAGCATCCCCAACCTGCCGGGCCTTTTGCAGGGTATCGAAAAGAGAAATGGTGTACTGGTCATGCCAGGCCTTGGGTTCGAGGTCCAGCCGAATGGCTCCGAGTCGAGAGCTTGGAATACACAGTGTTTCAGGCTGAGCTTTAGTTGGGAGGACAAGGCGAATTGCGCCCGCGGTCTCGATATCCTTGGCAAAGCGTTCGAAGCGAGCACCACGAAACAATGAATCACGAGTCTTGGTGGACTTCATTGACTCCTTGCAGCCATGTCAAGTTATCGTCCTGCGCGCAACATTGAGACATTCCACTCCAAGACCTTGGCCCTGGAGACCAGGAGATACGATATTGACATAGAGGGCAAATCCGACATTCCATCCAGTAAAAGAAAATTCTCCATTGGACGTCTCAATGCCCCTAGCCTTGCTTCGTCGAAGCGGTCTTGGCATCGGCGGCAGCTTGTTCGCGAAGTTGCTCAGAATAGCGGTCATCGGCGTCCGCAAGTAAAGCCTCATTTTGAGCCTCAGTATTGCCGTATTCACCATAGCCATTCGCAATCAGCATCTGCTTGTTGCCATTGAGACAATCCCAAAAAGTCTTCTTTTGCAGCTCACAAAGTTTGGCCTTATCCCACCATGAGCCCGTCCGGAAACACTCATTCAAATCATATTCAGCGACGGCACAATTGAATACAGCGCCAGCATTAACAAAAGACTTGCGAGACTTTGAGCTTTGTTTGTAGAGATCTACCGCATCATTGCGCGAAGCTTGTATCGATGCAGCTGTTTGAGCGTCTTTTGGTTGTGCTGCTGGATACTTTCCTTGAGCGAAATCCTTGAGGTCGGCATCAAGCCCTTCATAAACACTTTCGTTGCTCTCAGCGGGCTTATCTGAAGACCAGAACCAGGACATGCTAGCAAGTGGGAGTCGGGCCCAACTTGTCGAGGTGGTCCCTATTAGACTTAAGCTTGCTCAATTGTTTGTTTCGCACGGCTAGTTTGATGCATCGCGCCTGCAGTGCCAGCACATCGATACTCCAGCTTGACAGCTGACTCTCTCGTCGCTGCTTGGGCTCATCTGTAGATGCATCGCTAGCTGCAAAGACCTATTGCCTCCAAGGTCTTGCTTTCTATCGTCATGCATGTTTTGCTGCTACTTGCACTGTTGCAAACAGCCTGGAGCTATGTGCCCTTAGAAGAGCATGCTGCAAATGTCTTTGAGCGCAAACTCCCTCGAAATAATCTACTCGACATTGACGATGGCTTTCTACTCAAGCCGCTTCTACGACCGCGTGTGTCTGGCACAGAAGGAGCTACAGAAGTGGTCAACTTTTTGAAAGGCTACCTATCGCATAATCTCAGCAATTGGAAGGTTGAAGAGGACCGATTCACGGCAACAACACCGCTTGCTGAGGTGGAGTTTGTCAACCTCATCGCGACAATGGATCCACCAGGTATACCTCCGGAGGACGTCGGCCATATCGTGCTAGCAGCCCACTATGACTCGAAGCGCTTGCCTGCAGGATTCATTGGTGCTGTCGATAGCGCTGTACCGTGTGCAATCTTGCTTTACATTGCAGAGATGCTCTCAGCTCAGGCGCCACAGTTTTGGGAAAAGCCACTGCGGACATCTGACAAGCTGGAGGTGGAAAAGGCATTAGGTGTGCAGCTCATCTTTTTTGACGGCGAGGAAGCAGTTCTAGATTGGACAGACACAGATTCAATCTACGGAGCTCGACATTTGGCGCAGAAATGGGAAGAAGAGAAGCTTCGACCTAAGCCTACTTCAGGTCGCAGAAACAGGTTACAAGGGATTGACTTGTTTGTCCTTCTGGACCTGCTTGGTGCGCCAGGTACAACAGTATCGAGCTTTTTCCCAACTACGCACTGGGCCTTTGAGCAGCTGGCACGAATCGAGAAGCTTCTGCTGGAACAGAAACTTCTACGGGTCAAGGAAGAGCATGACCCAGTGTTCGATGCCTCACGAAAGATGTTTCAATCAGCTGGACATATTGGTGACGACCATATTCCCTTTTGGAAGAAGGGCGTTGAGATTCTCCATATCATTCCAGTGCCGTTCCCTCAGGTCTGGCATACGATGCAAGATGATGCGAGTGCGCTCGATCAAGATGCTATTTACGACCTGGCCCATATTTTTTGTCAATTCACGGCTGAGTGGCTAGAGATGTCCCGCATGTTCAACAAATGGGCGGTACTATAGTCTTCTTCGCCTACAACCTCTTCGGACAGCATTGTCTAGATACTTTGCATTCTTCTCAAACATGAAGCCTGTCCAATGACGTCTGTTTGTGGCTGGCGCGCGATAAGGTTTGGCAGCTGCCAATTGACCGCATAAACAGAAGACTGATATACAAGATCTGTTGCTACATCTGGACTTTTAGTAGCTTAGGAACTAGCAGCAATGGCGTCCTATGTGATGAAGTACTTGTTTAAGCGCAACATGCCAGACCTACACTTTGGCACCAATCCCTACTTCGAGGAGGGTGACACTCAGCGCAAAAAGTTCAAGCCTGTCCCCGTCGGCCTGTCGAAGAACGACGCCCAGATCCTGAAGAAGGTACGACGCCGTAGCTACCGGCTCGACGAAAGTATCACATGCTGCTGCTGTAGCTTCAGAATTGGTTGGGGTGCCATTATCGGCCTCATACCGCTCATTGGCGATATTCTCGACGCATTGCTCGTCGTACGCAACATCAATGCAGCGAAGAAGATCGATGGCGGTCTCCCAGATGCCGTTGTTGCACAAATGTACAGCAACCTAGTCGTGGATTTCATCATTGGCCTGGTACCCCTGGTTGGCGATGTTGCAGATATGATCTACAAGGCAAACACGCGCAATCTGCAGCTCTTGGAGAAGCAGCTCTTGCAGAACATTGGCAAGGCACCGACGGCTGGGGTTTCGAGCGGGGCGACAACGACAAATGCATCTTATGGTACAGCTGGGCAGACTAGTAATCAAGGTCATCTGACTGGAGCACAGCCTGTGCAGAATCAGCAAGCATTCGTAGCGCAACCGTCGCAGACACAAGGAGTCCGGCAGGAAGTGTAAGGGTAGCTCGTCACCAACTATTTATTCATTACTATACTTCAAGAGATGCTGATTTTGCTGGAACCATTCAACCACCTCTGCATCATTCAATGCCTTGATGCTCTTGATGATGTCGAGCTTCATTGCAGCATCTTCATTCTCGTCCATATCGCTTGCTGAACCAGTATTGAGGACGCGATCAACCATTTGTTGCCTGATGTACGTGATTGTGCCCTCCTCTACAGCCTTGCCATCCACATCGATGACTTGTCCGTCTGCATTTATAGAAATGGCATCTACGCCGGCTGGCAGCATTGTATTTGGGTCCGCACCAGCCGCTGGAGCTGCCTCTGCATCCTTGCTGATCCACTGCGATATATCTGCCTTTTCCTTCTTGAAAGGCCGCCGTATCTTTTCCGGCTTGGGATCTTCTGAAATGGTTTCGATGATGGGCATCTCTCTGACAGAAGATGAACCCCGCTGCCGCCCTTCAAAGTATGCTTTGATGGATGGCCAAGACAGTTGCAAAACGCTCAATACAAGCACTAGCAAGATGGACAGCGCCATACTCCGGTCAATCTCATAGCCAGCAAAGTAGATGCGCGGCTCATCTTGCACAGCTGCAACTTTCGATGCCATGCTGGTTCGTAGATGATTTCGGGATGCAGAGCTAGCTCTCTATGCTCTTGTACGCAATCCTAGCAGACCGTGACTCAGGCCGCTTCTCTGGTGCTCGACGCTCGTTGCTGCTTTGGGCGGCCCGCGCCAGTAATTTCGCCCAAAACAGAAACACAGAAAAAGTCGCGTCTTTGATGTCAGAGCGCGATTTGCACCAACAAGCTCATCATGACAAAGGATAGCTCAATTCTTGCTTAAGAGATCACTGTCATTGAAGCCCTTTGTCTCATGTGACTACTGAACCATGAACATCGCCAATATAGAAGATCAGCTCAAGGCGCTGCCAGGCTTCAAGCTGCTGCGAGAGCTGCAGCACATCAAAGAAATCAACAGCTTCATCGGGCGCGTCGAAGGCTACTCTCAACCAAAGAGCACAGCGAAAAGTGATATGCAATGCCACATCATGATCTGCGATCCTTCAGAGCCGGATCCGAAAAGAGCTCTGCTTGTCCAGTTCTATATGCCGAGCATGGATACTTTGCCGAGAGTATATACAGGCTGCATCATGGTTCTCGAGCGATTCAAATTAATGTCGTACAGGGGATACTTACAAGCCTGGTCCAATAACACGTCGAGATGGCATGTCTACGATGCAAATGGTACTGCGCTCGTCAGCGCTCCAGGCGGCAAACCTGGCGAGCCACTGTCTCCTGCCGTGGGAACGTACGTCAAGAATATGGCGAACTGGTTTAAAGTGCAGGATGGTAGAGATCCAAACGTTACGGTTGAGGCCCCCATCATCCAAAAGGTCGCTCCGTCTACCATGAAGCGAGGCGTGGCGACCATTAAGGAATTCGAGGAGAAGAAGTTCTACGACCTTTATGCATACATCGTCAAGACTTATCCAGCTCGCGAAAATGCATTCGAGCTCTTGGTTACAGATTATACCGAGAACGGGCTGTTGCACGACTATGAGTATGGCGCTGCTGGCAAGTGGCCTGGGCCATTCGGCAAGAAGGTCATGAACATCACACTATGGGACAGCTTTGCGACATTTGGACGAGAAAAGCTGCACGAGGATATGTTTGTGCTTTTGCGCAACGTCCACACTTCCTTCTCGCAGCGCTTCGTCCTCGAGGGCAACGTGCGTGAAGATCCATCGCGTCCAGACAGAAAGATTGCAATACTTGGGCCACTTGATCCAGGCCTCAAGAACATGAAGGTTCGCCAAGTATATGATCGGAAACGCTTTGAAGAGCGGCGTGTCACGCTTGAAAGAGAGCGTCTAGCGGCGTCCTTGGTTGCCAAGCTGGAAAAGCTGCCAGAACCATCAAAATTGAACCAAAATATTTCTACTTCGCATCAGAATGTGCCTATAACAGCAGTCGGTGAAATTCTTGTTCCCCTTCAAGCCCTGGACGGCACTGACCCTACCGGTCCCGGCAAACGGCCACAACCGCACAAGTACCGCACCGTCGGTCGCATGATTGACTTTTGGCCAGCAGATCTGCGTGACTTCTGTCAACCATTTTGCTATGTATGCTCTAACACATTTCAGCCTGCTGCACCAAGAGACCCTGCTTCACATGCACACTGCACGCTTTGTGATGCAAAGCGAGACAAGGATGACAGCGCGCATTACGAATTTGCATTTACGACATTGCTGGAAGGACATGATGGGGAATGCTTGCCGTTGATTTGGTCAGGCAACGAAATTGAAGCGCTTTTGGATGATACTGCGCTCGATGCGTGCAACCTTTACGACCCGGCCAATGCGCGCATTCTCAGTATGCTCAAGGAGCGCCTCTTTCTATTCTGGGGACCGCTGCAAGAAGCCATGGCACCACTAACGACCAAGAAGCGAAAGCAGCATCGAGAAATAAAGGACGACGAGATGCCCATGCTGGAAGTCTGCGTCATGGAGTATCATGTGACAGCAGCCCTTGGACAAGCTGGCAGGGACGGGCGTCGTTTCAAGGGCTTCGGGACGCGCATCTTACATGGAAGTAGCACTTCAAGAGTGCGCCTCGCGTGCGGTCCGGAATGATATGCGTGCGGATCACAGTGTGAGCGTTTCGTCTTCTTTCGCGACCTGGCCTACCTCATCGTTCAAGCCGGGCGCTTTTGGTTCGATCTCCGATTCTACCTGCTTCTCCTCCACTGTATCATTGAGACAATTCCAATTGATGACTCCCTCAGGTCCGTAGCGTGTCATGAGCCAATTGTTTGCCTTACTGAAGTGCGCGCACTCAAAGAAGCCCCGATTCGCGGACAACGGACTCGGATGCACGCTCTCGAGACGTAAATGACGTTGTGTATCGATGCCCTCAACACGCTTTGCTGCTGGCTTGCCCCACGCCATGAAGACCACGCCGTTTGTGCGTTTCTCCGCGACGAGATCGATGACGCGTTGCGTGAATGTCTCCCAACCCTGTTTTTGGTGGCTATTGGCTTTATGGGCTTGTACGGTCAGACATGTGTTGAGGCTACTGTCAGCAGTGAATATCTTCTCAAATACTTACAGAAGGACACCTCGATCTGCCCAAGCCAGGAGACTGCCGTGCTTTGGTACTTGGAAATCAGGATACTCAACCTTGAGGCACTTGTAGATGTTCTTCAGAGATGGCGGCGGCGGAGTCGGTGCTTGGACAGAGAAGCAAAGCCCGTGAGCTTGTCCTTCATTATGATACGGATCTTGTCCTAGTATGACAACCTTGACAGTATCGAACGGTGTGTGCCGTGACCAAGCATAAACATCAGCAGCAGGCGGAAAGACTTTATGTGTTTTCCGTTCCTTTTGTAGGAAATCCTTGAGTTTGAGGAAGTACGGTTTGGTCAATTCTTTGTAGATCAGAGCAAGCCAAGATTCATGCAGTGTCTTGATTTCTAGGTCTAGCAGCTCTGTCTGCTGATCGCTAAGTGACGCGAGCCAAGACTGTTTGTTGAAGGGCTCATCCGGCGCTTTGACACGCTTTGGTGATACTACAGCATTTTCATCTTTCTTGAAGAAGCTTGTGATGGATGCAGACTTGAGCTTCTTGGCAGATGAGCCTGCCACTGACCCAGCAGCTCGCTTTGACATGTGTTGTCGTTGCTTGACGGTGCCATCTGAATGTTCGTCGCTCAAACTTTCCGCGCAATCGGCAACAGTCGCATCCGAGTCGCGCATACATCATCTGTTCATCTGTAAAGCAGTTGATCCCTTCCGGGGTAGCTAAGGGTTGGTCGCTCTCGGATTCAAAAGCAGGACAAGCTGGAAGGCGCTATCATTGGCAACGCCAGCGCGTCTGCGTCTGCTTCTACAACCGCATCGTCTGCGCAACTCGGCCCCAATGCGCAAACAACAATCGATGGCGCGCAGCATCGATTGCCATCGCCAGGCGGCCGGCCTATGACGAGTGTCAGCAGTCCAAGCAGACAGTCCTCAGCCGGGCGCATCCCTCAGATTCAAACGAATGGTGTGCCAGTTCATCTGCTCACACCTGAAGGGAGGCGCGAGTCGCAGCTTGATCCTTTGACGGCGCATATCCTCCAGCGTACGGGAACCGGTTTTGCGGGTACGCCCGAAGATTCACCGGGGCCTTTCAAACGCAATCCGGGCGAACAAGGGAAACGCGAAGATGTGCCCGTCTCGCTCGAGACAGATCACAAGGAGCGTAAGAAGCGTGTTTCCTTCTTTGCCAAATTGCGCGGCAAGGATCATCATGCTGATGACTTGGTCGAAGATCCAGAAGATCTGACACGGGTCGAAGGCACAGAGGCGAGAACATTTTGCAATTGTCCGCGAATGGCCAAGCCGACTTACATTCGTGTACGGGCGATGAAGAAATCGAAGCGCGATTTCAACAATGTTTTTCTTGCGCAAGAGATACGGCCGCCGACGAGCGAAGAAGGTGGTGCCATATGGTCAATGAAGTTCTCACCCGATGGACGATATATCGCTGTAGGTGGACAGGACCGTGTACTACGGGTTTGGCGCGTCATGGCTTCGCCTAGTGATCGAATCGACAATGATCAAGGCGGGTCGAAGCTCAATGCGCCAGTCTTTTCGGAGAAGCCGTATCGAGAATTCGCTGGTCATGAAGGTGACATTCTCGACTTGAGTTGGAGCAAGAACAACTTCCTGCTTTCTTCTTCTATGGACAAGACTGTGCGTCTTTGGCATGTCTCTCAAGAAGAGTGCCTGTGCTGTTTTCAACATACAGATTTTGTTACGGCGATTGCGTTTCATCCCAAAGATGACCGCTACTTTCTTTCCGGCTCTCTCGATTGCAAGCTAAGGCTATGGAGTATCGTGGACAAGACGGTCTCGTGCTGGAATGAGCTCCCAGAACTCATCACTGCTGTCGCTTTCAGTCCAGAAGGCCGTGTGGCCATTGCAGGCAGTTTCAGTGGACTTTGCTTATTCTACGAAACGGAAGGTCTTCGATATCATACTCAAGTGCATGTGCGGAGTGCGCGAGGCAAGAACAAGAAGGGCGCAAAAATAACTGGTCTCGAGGCTTTTACTTGGAAAGCAGGAGATGCAACAAGCGAAATCAAACTGCTCGTGACGAGTAACGACTCACGCATCCGGCTGTACAATTTGCGTGACAAGTCGCTTGAGATGAAATTCAAGGGAAATGCCAACAGTGCTTCACAGATCAGAGCAAGCATCTCTGAAGACAGAAAACATGTCATTTGCGGGAGCGAGGATAAGCATGTCTATATCTGGGACACGCGTCGCCACGACAATAATAAGGAGAAGGAGCGGCTTGGACATGAGCGATTCGAAGCGCATAATGAAATTGTTTCAGCTACATGTTTTGCGCCGCAGCGCACGAGGGACCTGCTCGCTGCATCGGGGGACCCTATCTATGATCTTGTTCAGCGTTCGCGGCAAAGAGCACAGACGATCGAGAGCTCACTGAGCAGTACAAGAGGCGACCGCGAGTCGGTCTTGTCACAAGCAGCTATTGGAGATGGTCATATCATGGTTACTGCCGACTATCAAGGGGTCATCAAGGTCTTTCGACAAGATTCTGCTGCTGCACTTCGTAACTTTGGCATCGCCAATGTTGCAAATGGCGATTTAGCTAGTCAGAAACGCCTACGTCGTCGGCTTTCGGGGCTTTCGACAAGTACGAGAGGAAGCGCCACAGCGACTGGCGCCCCTGACAAGCAAGCCCCGAGCAGTCTGAATAGAGCCACGTCAGTCGCGAGTCTTGATAGCCTGTCGACGACTGCAATACGAAAACCGCACGAAGCACCTGCACCTATCTCTCCAGCGCGCAGCAATACCACTGGTACAAGTGTTCCGTCTTCGCAGGGTGCGCCATCGGTTGTTATTGGGGCTCCATCATACAGCATAAATGGAGCACAAACATCACGGCCGACCTTTTTCCCACGTTCTAATAAGCATGCACGCAAGGTCTCCAGCGAAGGTGGCAAGAAGCACAACAAGGAGAAGCATGTGAATGTCAAGGACTCCGATTCTCTCAATATGGGTGATTTTTTGGATGCAGGTGGTGTGAGTTATGGCTATTATGATCTGCGTGATCGTCCTCGTCGACGAAGCAGTTTGGCTTCTGGTGCGTCGCTTGAACGATCAGCCACCTCACAGTCCATTTGGACGAATGGCTCAGCCGATGAGAACGGGCAGAGAGACTTGAGTACGATGGTTCGCACGCAGTCAAGTGAAGGTCTAGATACCGGCGTGCTTCCAATGATGCCTGCTCCAGCCAGCAGGACGAGTATGCTGCCCCCAAAGCAAGATTTGATTTGCAAGAATTGTCGCGGTATCACGTTCACGGCTGCGAGGCAAGGAACGGGATTTAGCTTGGCATGCTCACTATGCTTTACAGTCTTGGAAACGTAGCACTTTGCTACACGACTGCTTCTGCTATGCGAGAGTCTTGTTCATAAACTTGCGCTTTGTAAAAGCCAGCCAGAACTTGTCTGGCCTTGTAGGATCTCTGTTGTATACTCTAGCAATCACACGCGATCCGAGTTCTTGTCTGAATTGCGATAGATAGCTTCTCAGCAAATCCGCTTCATTCCGGTCATTCGGAGGAGCATAAATGTTGTTGAGGGGAAAGCCTGCTTCGCCAGGGATAGAGAATTGTTCCAGTGCAAGCGTTGTTAGTAGCTTGACTGCTTCCGTTTTGGGCACTGCGCCATTTGGACCGTACTTTTGCCCGCCTGCGAGCAGTTTTGAAAGGCATTCAGAAATATAGAGGATGCCGTAAATGAGTGTGCGGTCGCTTGGTCCATCAATGGTGAAGTTGCGGAAGAATGTGTTTGCACGGAAGAGCTCTACGCATTCATCGAGGATGTCGGGTGCATTTAGGTCTTGTGGAGGGTAGGCTGGGCCGCGCACTTTGGTGTTGAGGGGGAGTAGCGCCATGGTGCTGACAATGCGCGTATCGGCGTCCTCGGCGAAGGAGGAATGATAGGCCTGGACGTTAGCATCATACTTGAGGGCAAGGGCAAAGCATACCGGCATGTCTATGAATGACTGATGAATGCGACAGACACACTATCACCTGGTCTACCTTGTTCGCTTCTCGTCCTGTCGCCTGCCATGACGCTCGCAGGTCACGTGAAAGGAGGAAAGAGACAGTCACATCTACTGTAGGATATCAAAGAGTATGTAGACAACCTATGCAAGTCTCTGCTACTGCTAGCAGCAATAGAATAGATACGACATGGGCCGTCTTCTTCCTTCTCCTTCATGATTCGGCGCAGGCACTATGCTACTGAAGAGCGATTGGTCTGCAATTTGACTACTGAAGGGGGTATGCCTGTGCCTGTGTGCTTTCTGTCATGGCAGGCTGCTGCATGCATCTGCTTGAGAGAGATCATAGCGCAACAGGATGTATGAGTGTAAAAAACGAGCGACACATGCGGCCCTCATGTACCTACTCGATGATCGACCGAATACATCGCTCGCTATCACACGTCTTCCCCTGTCTGTGCTAGTCCCTTATCTCAAGCAGAGCATGCTAGACCAAGAAGAGCATGGCAGACCAAGATGGTTGTTATGGGATGAAGATTCGCGGTCGTTCGAATTTTGATTTTGATTCGCAATCACAAACAAAGAGTCAGATAAGCACATACTAATAAAAGGAGGCACGAGGGAGCTGTCAGGAGACTAGGGAGGAGCATGATCCCAGGCCTGACGACCGAGGAAGAGATTCTGGAGCTAGAATCACAAATAAGGCTGCTCAATGCCAAAGTCGCAGCTGCTGTTGATCGCGCAGCCGACCTTGAAGATGCGATCCGAGTGTATAAGCAGCGCGAACGCGCACAGTCTGCATCAGCGGCAGCAGGTCAACAAGGCGCAGAGAGTCCGATCGAGCAGACATCGACATTGAGACGCATGTCGACATTTATGTTTCCGAGCAAGCGATCATCTGCTGCGTTGAACGATGGGTCTGCGCCCGCGACACCGACATCCCCGCGCAAGCCGGCTGTGGATGAGTCGCTGCCTTTGGCCGTACAGCTGACCAAAGAGCGCCAGTTGCGCGCCCAGGCAGAGCAGAATTACGCGCGACTGCAGCAAGAGTCTGAGGAACTATCACAGACCCTCTTTGAAGAAGCCAACAAGATGGTAGCGCAAGAGCGAAAGCAGAATCATCAGATCACAGAGAAGCTCAAGATGCTGGCGGATCGGGAAGAAGAGCGGACTGCGCGCTTACGGCATCTGGAAAGTGCAATGGAACGTATCTTGCGTGTACGAGGCGTCCTTGCAGCGGCTCCCATGGTACCTGGTCAAGGAGGCCCGTCCAAAGAACCACGCACGCCGATACGGTCGCCTGCAGCTATGATCGCTGCTGTGTCAGATCACAGGCCGCAGGAAGCGCAATCTCCGATATCAGCATTACCCAGCAAGGCACCGATATCACCAGCCAATGCGATAGCCTCAGGCAATATCAATACACCACAATCTTCAAGCAATGGCAAAGCCAAGCTCAATGCATATGAACGAGCTCGCGCAGAGTCACCGCGCCTCAAGACCTCCTCCAGCTCCGTAACAGGCACACAATTGGTACTACCGCGTCTCAAAACAAATACCTCCATGCAACAAGCGCGAGAAGCAGCCCAAGCATCTGCCGCTCATCTTACACAAGAACAACAGCAACACGAGCGTGAAGCTGCCATTGACGTGGAGCGCGAAGCGAGACAAGCGCGTGTGGCAGCAGCGGCGAGTCGAATTCATAAGGCAAGGTTACAGCCACGTCCTGCGAGAACGTACGGCAATGGAACATCACCTCAGCAACGTCTAGCGTCAAACGGCTTGATGCGACGGCCTGTGCCAGATTTGGTCGCGCGAGGCAAAGAAGATGCACGTACTGAGGATATCAGCATCTGAACGAACTAGGCAAATGCAAAGAAAGAAGCTTGCGTGGAAAAGAAAAGGGTGCGCTATCGCTACGAAGGATACAATATAAATCGTTGAGCATGTCATCACCAGTCTCCACCAAGTCGATTGCCTTCGACCTCTCGACCCTCAGGACGAGCGGCATTGGCATTCGCGTTTGCTTGTGCATTGGGCAATCCATCTTGACCAGGTTGTCGTGTGCTCGGCACGATACTCGAAACAAATGCATGAGCCAGATTCTGTAGAGCGTTGCCTTGTCTGGGAGCCGGGCCTGGGCCTGCACCGCCATCCTGGCCGGCGGGACGTACTTCTTGCGCTCCTGGTCCCATAGCCTGAGGCGCACCGCGAGGAACCGGTCTGCCGGCTGCTCGCCCAATAGCCTGTGCATGGCCTCTTAAAAGAGCAGCAGCCAATCCACTCTGCCACATGAAGATGGCAAAGGCAATAGCATTCAGCATGATTAATTTCTTCCAAGAAGCAGAAGAACCGAGCATCATGACCAAGAATGCCAGTTTGAGGAAGAGCCAGATATGAGGAATGCCTGTGCGCCAAAATGCACGCACTTCGGGCCTGTTCACGAAATGACGTGCTACCTCTCCAGCTGCAATTGGATTGGCAGGGCCAGCGGCTGCAGGACCAGGAATGATTTGACCAGCTGGCCCTTGGTTCTGTACTGCGACACCTTGTTGCGTCATGGCATGTACAGCTTCAGGCGAGAGAATCATTGCCCGACGTCCATCTGCCAATGCTACCGGAAAGGCGCTTGCGGCGGGTAGATCGACTGCTTGATGACGGACCGTAGTTGGCCCTGTCGTAGAAGCAGGAGCGCTTCCCTGTGCCTGTTGCATCATCGTATTGAGTAGCGTCGTTGTTGCACGATGGGTGCGACGGCGGAAAGTGCTGGTTCGAGCCGCAGTGGTGTCTGCTGTGCCATTCACTGGTTGCTGTACGAGATAGGGCATACCGTCAATCATGTAGACCTGGTATTGTAGCCCAGTCTTGACACAGGACTGGTTGCGAAGGATAGACTGGAGACGCTGTGGCAGGTCTGTCGATGTCGAAAACGCGCTCGAGATGGGTCGGCTTGATGCACCTGTCTCTGGCTCAGGTATCGGCGTCGAATCTGCTGGACCGGGCGCATCCAGCTTGGGAGCCGCGTTTGGCAGCTCTGCCGAGGTCTGCTGAGGCGTCTGATCTGCAAGCCCAGCTATGTCAGGCTGAGATGCCATCGGCTGGATATGCGCGCTCGTCACGAGATGAAAAGTAGCGGAACTGCCACTTGTCAAGTTAAGTTCAAGCAGGGTCTTGCTGTCCTGCAAGACATGTCCTGCAAAGATGAGCTTCTGCGCTTCAGGTGTAAGTGCTGTATTGTTGAGGGCGAGCTGAATACCGCCCTTGAGTTGGTGTATAGTGTCGTGCTGGCTATGGAAGAGTGTTAAATCGGCATCAAGGCGGTATGTCGGGCTCTTGATTCTGATTTCAACCTTGTCTCCCATGATGCTTGGATGCGCCCTTGTTACAAGCGACTGGTAGAAGGGACAGGCCTGTCTATGCCAGGAAGATGATGATGGTTGCTGGGTGAAGAGTGTGCCAGGCTGTCGAGATTGATGACAAGCAACAACCAGAAAAGGCGACATTGGGTATAGCCAAAGGGGGAGGCATGCTTAGGACATCAGTAAGCAGGGCAGTCTCATACAGGCATGTCCATTGCTGCAGACGGACGCTCTTTGGCTTTGGCAGGAAGAAGCAGGAAGAAGCAGGCGCACCAGGAACGAAACCGTTGCTGCTGACAAAGGACAACCTCTTTCACCCACTGAGCGAGTCGCCTGTACCTGAGCTACGGCAACGTGCGGCCTTCATTAAAAAGCACGGCAGATCACCGACGGGAAAGTCGATTGAGTACGATTGCCCAGAAGCTGGCTGGCCGACACATCATGACGCAGAAGAGTACAAGCTCGATTACGAAAATCACAAAGCGTACATCCCTATTCTTCGGCAGACGAACGAGGATGAGCACGATCTACGGAGCGGGCGGTCCCTCGATGAATTCAATTTTCCAGGCCGGCAAGACGTCGAAGAAGCTATTAACATGTCCAACTGGGATGGGTTTCTGTACACGCGCCAATTCAACGCAGTCAATGCAGAACGGAGTATTCGTCATGTGTCGAAGCTACTGACCTATCCATTGACTATTGCATCAGTCCTCCATCAAGGCTCGCCGTATCGAACGCGCTTGACGCGTGAAGGACTCCGCAGCTTATCTGCACTCAGGTCGACCCTGCATCCAGCCATCTCTGCAGGTGCAACATCGGAGAATCTACTCGCTGAAGGAAGACCATTCCGCATATTTGTTCTCGGCGCTCGCGCAGAATCTTCTCTACCGGGTGATGTGTGGATGCAGGGACTTCCATATATCTTTCCTGACGTCTCCTTTCATGTTCATTTTATCGGCCCTGAAGCGATACTGCCCACCCAAGGTCAACGTGGGGGCAAGCGCCAGATTGTAAAGACGGTCGACGGCGGGTTGACAGAGTACTATCATCCGCGACTCACCTTTTCAACACATCAAGAGCTCTACCATACGCTTCATGCATCACAGACATTTGCACCTTTCGATCCATATCTCGACGTTTTCTTCCTGCCATGTCCAGGCCTCGGACATCCCAATACAAAGGGACAATGGGCAGACACGATGCCTGCCTTGCTCGAAACGAAATGTGGTATCTTCATCACAGGCTATAGCGAAGAAGACATGGCGCGCGACATATCCTTCATCGCCTCAACCTGTCGAAACGAACACGACTTGCTCCTCCGACCGGGCATCAATCACTTTGCATCACGGAAATGGGATGTGAGCGATTTCGACCCTCGCGATGTGATTCAGAATAATTGGGGTGTCTTTGGCGTTCGTGGCAAGCTCTATGAAGCGACCGTCTATGGCTCTGAGGAATTGCATTAATTGGAAATGGCATATTCGTCAAGTTTTGCTTGCGCATTTTTTAGCGTGCATCAGGTCATTGTACAGCATAGTCGTATCATTCCTCTCTTCTCATATTGACTATATTCAGGAACCAAAGTATAAAGATGAGCAAGGCCATTCGCACAGGCAACTTGCCAAGCATACATGAGATGTATTTTATTGAAGGCGTTGCGACAGGCCTAGTGACAGGCGTGGTCACATCAAGATCGACCATTTCGTATTCGTTTGACGCATCGGACGCTTTATTCTCAACGAGCCATTTCGTGATAGTAGTTGTTGCTTGAGCCACCTCATAGGCGACCCAGACAAAGACCAGCGTGGCCAGTACCATATTCACGAATCTCACAATGCTCAATGACTCAAGCCTGCCAAGCACATCAAAGAAAGGCAGCTGCAGCAGATGCTTGGTATCGTCAGCGAGCCAGATGTGGCACTGCAGGATATACGTCTCGAGTGAGATCTGACCCCAAAAGGCGAAAAAGCGTGAATGTGTCTTTCGCAGACCAGGGGTCGCATTGCGCAGTACGACGAATGCCACAACGGCGAAAGGCGAGAGGAAGGGGTGCAGTGCGTTGTAGGTGTACTTGCTTGTGGATGTCAGGTCAAGAAGAGCATAGGCGAGCAGAATGAGCACAGCAGCTGCAACGCTGTAAACATGTGCCAGATATCGAGTCCGCTCACTGAGGCGCTCGAGAAAGCTTGGTGCTGATTTGTGCGCGACTGCGAATAGCATGCCACACGGAACGGCATATAAATCAAGTGCCAGACGAAAGCGCCATTCTTTCATGTCCCATTGCACGTTGCATGTCAACCGAAGTGCATCACCAACTGCTTCGAGTATCCCGGAAACGCGAATGACGAACGTGCTGATAGACATCAGAAGCATGATCTTGACCATGATGAGATGAGCTTGCTTGTTGTACTTTTGACCAATAAGCATAGTAATGAAGATGCAGCAGTACCAGAAGGTGACAAGTGGTGGAAAGTAATAGAAGAGCACATCATTGTCCATCAAGACTGCCAGATAGCAAGTCAGCAGACTGAGCCGCACGAGAACTGATGCAAAGCGTTGCAGGCTGAAATCTCCCTTCTTGAGGAAGAATTGCGTATGTCCATACCCAGTCATGAAGAGGTATGCTGCGACCAAGCATCGTACGTAGATATAGATTCGTGTCTTGCTTGAGGCTCCATAATAGTGGTACAAGAGGATCATGATTTGCATCCAACCTTTCCATTCGTCTGTTTGCTGCCGGCTCAGCACGCCTGGGTCTTTTTCTACGCTTAGACGAGTAGACCAGCCTATCAGCAACGCAAGCGCATGAAGTCCTGCAAAGATGGCAGGTACAAAGTGCTTGGGTGCCTTCGTGAAGAGTATGGAGCGGTCAGCCGCACCACAATAATAACCGACCGCAGCAATGATTAGAATCGCGTTCCATGTAGGACACGAGTCAGAATTGCGGGACCATAACGATAGTAGTGCAATGATAAGTAGCAGCATGATTATGAAAGCCACCAGAAGGTATGCAGATTCAAGGGGTCGTCGCCTCGATGCGCAGCATTGGCTGTGCACAAGACCATCCTCCACGAGCTTGTCATTGCAACGGTAGTTGAGCAAGAGATCCAAGATGGCTTTGTTGACTGATTCGTCGTAGTGTAGACCGTCCTCGTTGTGCACATCTACACCTTGCTGCATCATCAGTACGGCATTGGCATAAGCCACCTGATGCGATCTGGCGACATCCCGGATGACTTCATTCATCTGATCAATACTGATTGAATTTGCGAGATGTGCACGCCCTTCAGAAAGACGCGATGCCGCAGGGTGAGATAAGGGCAGCAAAACAATCTTGCTCCATAGATTCAATGGATTGGCAACGTGCTCAATGAATGCTTCAAGACTCGCTTGAAAAGAGCTTACAGCATTTGCTTCATTCTTGAGGGCCCACATACCGCTGCTGACTACAATCATGGCATCCTTTGCTGCCCATGACTCTGCTTCGTCCAAGGCATGTCTCAGATACGGATCCCAGATGAAGCGCAAGTTGTTAGCAATTGTGAATGATTTGTTTCGATCTGAACCAGCCGTTGCTCTCTTGAAGCTTGGATCGAGACGATATGCTGCTTCTTCAAATAGGTTGCGGGCAATTGAGTCGCCTACAAAGAGTACGCGCTCTTGCTTGAGACACGCCTCGATTTCTCGCTTCTTGTAAGGCGCTAGAGCACATCCCTGTGGCTTCCAGACTGCAGACGCCACTGTATCGAGCCATCCTCCCGTGTTTAGCGTTGCGTTGCAATGGTAGGTGTCTTGCTTGTTGCGTTGTTGTAGGATAATGAGTATAGCTGAACCGACGAGGATAGTGATACCGGCTGCTCTGAGAAGCAGAATAGACTCTGCTCTTCTGATGAGCATAGCTACATGTATATCTGTACACGTACGATACTGCGCCGTATGTCTCCCTTCTGTTGTGTCAAGTCAGGGGTCGAAGCGCAACAAAGGAGCAGAATAACAAGCAAAGAATATCAATACTTGAAGCCCTGCAAGGCGCACTTTGAATCTTGGGCATCTCACTTAGCGAATACAAGGACAGAAAGCTGCCGTGAGCGTATAGGAGCTGAGGTTATAGCATTTTCGTTAGCTATTGCGGAAGGCATAGCTCGATCATGCCAGATTGACCAGAATACGCAGCAAACATGCTATTATTCGTTTGTAGGATCGCGCTCGGAGGTCTGACTTGGCTTACTGCATTCGCTTGTCGCAGCAACAGGCAACGTCCGCTGTCCAGTAAGACCATTAAAGGGATGCTTTTGTTGGTTCGATCGCCCATGTAGCAAAAATAAAGGTGCACGAGACAGCAGTATCTATGCTGAATAGGTCTGGTCGGGGATGTCACAGAGACTGCGTTCTAAACAGAGTCATTCGATTCAGTCGGTACGGGCTGACTCGTACTTAGCTCATGCTTCATGCGATAGCGATCTGTGATTTGCCCACATGAAAGCTTAATTCGAGCACATCGCAGCCAATGACCGCAAGAAGCAATTACGCATACAATTCCGTAGCTGTTCAATATAGCCTGCGTAAATCATAGCTCCGTGTGCCTAGCGCAAAGCGTCGTTGCACTTCTAGCCGAGTCGATCCTCAGTCAACAAATTCGCAACATGAATTTTCCTTTTTACCAGCAAACCATGTTCACCTACGCTCCTTCTGCATCTTGCCATCTGCTAGAGTGAGCTGGTCTCTGGCTTTATGCCAAAGTTGGTTAAGAATGACTCTTTCGATCTTGAGTGTGAGGGGACCCTGTCTGTATCCTTCTCACAATTATGATCTCGATACAGCAATAGAAAGGCATACAGCTACAACGCATGCCATCATCAGTCTCACATCTATTCTCTACCAAGTGCTTCGCCAACCTTGACATGCTGTCCGCTCTGGACGGTGAACCTGAAGCTATTCGGTGCCTCGAAAACAAGCACAATCGTGCTGCCTAGACTGAACCCGCCAATCTCCTCGCCGGCACGCAACGGATGTCCTGCTAGTAGCTTGCTTGAAGACTTGTACGTTGCTTCCACAAAGCCATGCTCAGGCTTCTCCTTGACAAGTGTATTCGTCTTGAGATCCTTATCAAATGCAATTCGGATACTGCCAACGTTTGTGGCACCTACAGGCGTCATAGAGAAGAATCCATGCCGATACCTGCCAAAGAGGACCACCCGCTCATTTAGCACAAACAAATTTGCGAGACGTTTCGCGATATAAGGCGAAACGCTGAACAACTCACCTGCGAAATGCCGCCGTTTCTCAACGACCCAATTCGTGGGTGAATGAAAGCGGTGATAGTCACCAGGAGCGAGATAGACGACGGCAAAGAAGAGGCTGTTGCCGGATGCTAGTTGTTTGCCATTTGCGCGTGCCATTGCGACTTCTGAGGCGACCATGGCGATGTCCTTGTCGTGCTGTGCATTGCTATCGTGCTCGATACTTGCATCTTTGCCAGATCGCTCTTTATCACGATGCGCGGAATCTTCCTTTTTGCCAGCCAGGAGATCGTCTAAGGAATAAGTGATACCGTTGATATCGGCAAACTCTTCTTGATCCTTCATTTGCGAATCAGATGCCTCGTCGAATTCGATAGATTGCGCATCGCTGGCTGTATCTCCACCAAGTAGCGCATCCAAGGAATAAGAAAGACCCTTGACTTGCTCGACACGCCGTTCCTCAATCTTACCGAAATGCAAAATCTTGCCATCTGCAGGCGATACCACTAATGCTGTCTGGTCAATTGGTCGACAACCATCCTCTAGTTCGCGATAAAAGAAGTGTGCGAGATTTCGATATTGTTTCAAGTCCTTCTCCTTCATCTCACTCAAATTGCAGCCAAAGATCCAGCTGTAGAGCTTATACCCTGGTACACGCATAAATACCGGCAAGTCAATCTCATTGAATCGTCCCCAAAGCCGCGATATACTGCGTAGTGGAAGTGTTTCTAGCACGTAGACTTGCCATGGTCCTGTGGGTCTGATCTTTTCTTCACCAGGAAGATCCTTGCTGTACTGCCCGTCTAGTCTCTTTTTGTAGTAGAGGCCTCCTACGACGGCAATGCCTAATGCGACAGGAATTGGTTTCCAGCGTATCGGGGTATTGCGTATTTTCTGTGAGGATGAAGCTGGCTCTCCGCTTGCATTGCGCGTATGCCGCGGGCCATGAGCTTTTCGCAAGAGTGGCCTAACTGATCCTCTAGACTTCCACATCCGATATACTTGTAGGTTCCTGTCGTTGCGCGTGCTGCTGCTGCAGCTGCTGCTTGCTTGTGATCTGTCAAATTCGAGTGACGTCCAGATTCGTTCTCAGGCGACAATCGCTAGTCTACATCTTTGCTCTACCTCCCCTAGCATCATGAAAGCTGCGCTCGATACAAGTACGGCGTCAATGCCTGCAACCAAGTCATGCGTCTGCTGCTATACCTACAACATGAACAAAAAAGGCAGTATACCTACACCTTGCTGTAAACGATTCGTGTGTGGCGATTGTGTGCGCAAGACACCGCGCTTTGCTGAGCTATGCGTATTATGCCAGCTGCCTCTTGCCAGTGATTTGGCTGCTGGAGACGCTTCATCGCCGCCTGACTATGATGTCGCGGGATTGCCAGCATATCAGTCGGATGGCAATGCTCATATACTACAAAAGGAGAAGCAGACTGCACAAGATAAGGAGCAGCCAAGTGTGCAGCACTATGTTCGCAAAGAAGACAGCATTATGTCGTTATCCCTGGCATATAAAGTGGATGCGCGCGATATCCGATCCGCCAACAACATCTTTTCAGATCACCTTCTGCAAGCCCGTTCATTTGTCATGATCCCTGGCGCGCAGATTTCACTGTCGCCTGCGCCCGGTGAGGATGAACAGAACAAGGTCAAGTTGAAGCGGTTCATGGTGGGTAGCAAGTGCAGTGACTATGCGATGGCACAGGCGTATATGCTTGAATGCGGGGGTGATGTTGCAGATGCGATCACAAGGTATGAGGCTGATTCACGCTGGACTCGTGATCAGCATCTGCCAGGAAAGGCGAGGCGGTGAGACGAGACATGTCAAATAAGTGACTGTCATCATGTTGCTGGTGTTGCAATACTCCTCGTGTGATTGGTCAGGGATAAATTACAAGTTTGAGGCGGGAAATGGGAGCAGCGGCAAAACTTGAAGAAGGAGAAAGGAGCAGCAGAGAAGGAAGCAGAAGGAAGGAAGAAGCAGCATACAAGAAGCGACTACAACAAGCAGCAACAACACAGAGAATCGACTCAATGGCTACCGATACTGCATGCCCCGTCACTGGATCCAAAGTAACAACACTCCCAAAAGATCATCCATCCACGGAAGGCGCCAAATCAGATGTATGTCCCGTCACGAATGCCACCTTGTCCCACCACAAGGATGTCCTACACAAGCACCCAGATGTGAAAGAAGGCGCCACAGAGAAGGATTGTCCAGTGCTGGCTAAAGCAGCCGAGGATAAGGTGTGTCCTGTCGTGGGTACTGCATCGACTGCATTGCCGCCAAACCACCCTAGCACAGAGAATGCTAAAGATGGCGAAAAGTGTCCAGTGACGCAAGCTACCCTATCGCATCACAAGAATGTCGTACATGCACACCCTGCAGTCGGCAAGGACGCGTCTGTGAAGGATTGTCCAGTCGCGTCTGCCAAGCTAGATGCCAAAGTCGTCAAGGATCTCGTGCGTGAGCGTGATGAGAAGGACGGAGAAGAGGCAGACACGCAGGAGGGACAGCAGAAGAAGAAGCAAAAGACGGAGAATGGCGCATCGAGTTGCCCAGTCACAGGCAGCAAGGTGTCGACGTTGCCTGCCAACCATCCATCTACTGAGGGTGCCAAGGAAGGCGACAAGTGTCCCGTCACGAACGCAACATTGGAGCATCACAAGGATGTCGTCCATGAGCACCCGAAAGTGGACAAGAACGCGTCAGAGAAGGACTGCCCTGTCGCCAGCAAGAAGGACCAGACAAAGTCACAGAAGCAAGAGGATGGACAGTGTCCTGTGACGGGCAGCAAGGTGTCCACGCTGCCACCTGACCACCCATCGACAGACGGAGCCAAGGCAGGTGACAAGTGTCCAGTGACAAACGCTACCTTGGAGCACCACAAGGATGTGGTTCACGAGCACCCGAAAGTCGACAAGGAGGCATCCAAGGAGGACTGCCCGGTCGCTTCTTACAAGTAGATACTTTCCATTTCTTGTCGTTTCTTTGTAGCTCGGGTTCATTTAGTATGCAATATGACTGCTAGGGAGCGATGATGCCGACTTTATCAAGACATCATCGATCTTTAACCACACTACAAACATGTCGCAGTGTCCAGTGACAGGCCAGACGCCCGCAGCAGATGCAGCAAGCGATGGCGCTAGATGTCCCGTCACAGGCCAGTCTGCCAATAACAGTAGCAGCACAATCAACGGCTCATCAGCGCCACAATGTCCCGTCACCGGTCAATTCGCAGACGGCTCAAGACCAGCGCCTGTCCTGAGTGCCGAGCAACAAGCAGAAGCCATTCGCTATACACTGATTGGAATCTACTTTTCGACCTTCTCAAGAGCTCTTGGTATGGGCTTGATTGAGCTAGGTTTGCCGTTTGAGCATATCGAAGCTTGGCCACACTCCAAAGAAGTACCCTTACAGTATTCGCCCTTTGGCAAGATCCCCGTCTTGCTTATGCAGCATGGCGACAAGACGCTTGGTATGATGGAGACGGCATCGATTGCTCGATTCCTGGATGCAGGACCACATGGTCTGCTCAAGTTTGCAGAAACAGATCGCATCAAGAATCAAAAGCTCGATGAAATGGTAGGGATGATCTCAGACGCCGTGTTTGCAGCCGTCGAGGTTGGCGTCGTCAAACCATTCTTGAAGAACGGCACGCAGGGGGTATTAGAGACAGCTCTCGCGCATCTCGACAAGACGCTTGATATCTTACATGACCGTCTGCATGGACCTTATATCTTTGGCATGGCCGTGACATGGGCCGATATCTTTCTCTACCCGATTTTAGCAGACTTGAATGCAACACCGTTTGCTTCTCATTTGACCAAGCACGACAAGCTGCAGAAATGGCTTACACGGATGAGCAAACGCGAATCAGCTCGCAAGACATTCTCAAAGACATTGGAAAGCAAAGCTGCATCAAGCTCTACATAAACATTGCTTTTGAAAGAGAATGCTATTGATGGAATCAGTTCGCAGTCCAGCTGCATCATGCGTCACGCTTCACCAGCTCATTCTCGCACTACGCCGAATAACACTCTCCAGCAGACAATGACTTTCCTCCGTCATCTCCGCCAAGTCACGCAACCAAGCTTCGTACCGCAACTGTCGCATCTCATCCCACCACTGCTTCTCAAAAACACAACTCTTCGTACCCGTGCAGGTCTCATGCATACGTTGCATGAAGAAGATCCACGAATCGAAAAGTGGCGATGTGAGTTGGTCAATTGTCGCTTGACGCAAAAGCACATCTATTTGGCGACAAACTTCTTCTGTGCTCATGTCAGGCATTGGTGCAGGGAGCCAACTATCGGCCTCATGAGCAGGTGTGAGTGGCAGCTGAGGTGACAAGACGCCTAGCAATGGAGTCTGTATAGAGCGATCTGGCTCTGAGGCTGCAGGCGAGGGATACGTGTCATTGAAGCGGGCAGT
This sequence comes from Protomyces gravidus, assembly GCA_003717255.1. Classification (NCBI taxonomy): domain Eukaryota; kingdom Fungi; phylum Ascomycota; class Taphrinomycetes; order Taphrinales; family Protomycetaceae; genus Protomyces; species Protomyces gravidus. The sequence goes on along the minus strand of QXDP01000066.1, from coordinate 139,295 downwards.
CCCATTCGCTAGCGCGCATGGCTGTACGCGCCGAGACAGGTTGTATGCCGCAGACGCTGATTCTCTTGCAAGCGGCGGAGGCAAATACACACACGCCTGTGTACCCATTGACGCATGGAATGGAAATTCTGGCATGGTTGTTGCTGTTGTTGAAGGGAGGTCCGTATACTCTAGCATTCGACCACGTCCTTTAATACGAGTCTCGATGCGCATCGGAAGGACACATGTTTCGGTGGTAACATTGTCGCGTTTCTGGATCAAATCGTCGTGGTTGCAACGTGTCGCGTTCATGCTAGGGCTAGGCAAGAGCACAGCAATGGCGGAGCGATAGAGTTTGCTCCAGTGTCGCACTCTTCGCAATAGTCGCTCTAGAATTACGGCTTTGGAGGTTTTCGAATCAGGCTTACTATACTAGCATAATTCATACTTCGGGGAGATACTACACTTGAAATGACCTTCCTTTCGTGGCTTGACGGATTGTACTCCGAAACATCTTTCGCCAAGACCTATTTGTGCATCGAATCAAGGAGGTCTTTTCAGGGGGATCTTCGGAATCCTTAGATTCCGAAGCGGCTTTTCGAGTGCGGTTGAGAAGGCCACGCCCCAAGTCATGAGCTGATCAGACGATTTACTCGTCAAGCACGACTGTAGCCTCGTTGAAGGCGTGCGCGGCGGTTGCAAGGCTCAATCTGCGGAGTGTCGCACGATGCGAACCATGCGTTCAACTTCGTTGTCATTATTAGCCGGCGAGCTATGGTCTCGCAGTCAGACAATGCATATTCTACAGGCAATCAAATGCTGCACTGCTCAATGACAAATCGATTTTGATGCCCCTGCCACACGATCCATCTATGCATTACTACAAATCCCAAAACTAAGCCGCAACGGAGCCCGCAGACCGTGGCAAAGGACTCATCGCCCGACTCACCGGCTGACTCGACATCGGACTCGCTCCAGGCGATAACCCACCAGGACTTTTCGTGAAGACCGCACCTTTTCCAAAATAGTCAACAGGACTATGCGTGCCGTCCCGCGGTTCATCGACACTGGAGCGTGCACTGTTGCGGCCGCCAAGCGACCATGCGGCTGATGCGCGCAAGATGCCAGGTGTATGTACGGTGCCTGCAGGATCTGTCATGGAAGTGCCTGTGATCGTCCATGGCGCGCTACGTCCTGCAGCCGGCGTCGTAGGTCCCGATCTTCCAAATGTCGGGGCTACGTCGCTCGGCTCCAGCTCAACTGATGTATCATTCAGTATCGAACTACTTCGACGGCGTAGATGATGTCGACCATAAGAATGGAAATTTGCCTGAGATTGAGACGATCTGAGCATTGTCACCGGCCGACCATCATTTACAAGCGCAAGACGTAGCGCATGCAGGGTATTATCAATAGTCATTTCGATTTGTAGGTGATTCCGAATGATAGGAAGTCGCTCCCATGTAGCATACTGGCCTCGAGCCGAAGCATCGAGCATAAACTCTGCATCCGGATTCGTCAGCAATCTGTAAAGGCCAGCAAGCATTGGCTTTTGTGGAAGAATGGTAATATCGCCAATATAGCGTTGCTTGAGAATGCCCGCCAGTCGCTGTGCAAATGACGGCGCGACGCCAAGAGCCATGAGGACGTCCGTGTAATGCAAGACCTCATCCACAACCATGCGAGGCAGCCAATGTGCTGACTTCAAGTCATGCGTTTTCGGTAGAAAGAGCGTGACATGCGGGTTGACCTGGCTGACGATAAAATGGTCGACATTGAAGAGTTCGCTGAGACGTGTGGTAGGTAGGTCGCCCTCAATGGACCCATCAATACATTTGTTCGAGCCAGCGTCCCATACGACTGGCTCACCGGTGACCGGATCTTTGGCAAGTAATGGCGAACCTGCAAAGACGAGCGGCACACTGCACGAAGCAGCCACTGCTGACCAGATGATGACTTTGGGTGCTGTGATGTGATTGAGTAGTCGTGGCATTTCGTACAAGGAAGAGCTCGAGACTGTAATGTTGAGGATGCGCCTCGTCTTGTTGAAAGCTTCTCCAAAGGTCATATCACCCATCCACTCTGCCATGACGCCACGCAAGTAGCCAATGTCCATGAATACGCCGTGCTTCAGGAATCGACCTAAGCGTAGAAGTGGTGTCTCTGGCTCTGTACTGCTCTGGAAGACATCGAGTTCGCCGAACGGGAACTTGGTAAGAAGGTCTGGAATCTCTGCATCAGTGTGGGTGCAGACGATAGCTGCCACGATAGCGCCAGCGCTGCTTCCACTGATGATGCGAGGCAAAAGATGTGATTCCCAGAGCGTTGTGACGACTCCTATGTGCATCATGCCGAGTGTTCCGCCACCACTCAACAACAGTGCCGTTCTGCCAAATGCCTGTCGAGTTCTCAACAATGCATTGAGTACGCTGCGTGTATCAATCTCTGGCCGTATCTTGATTTGTTCCATCATAAAAAAGAAGCAACCACGTACTTCTTCGATGTACTCATCAATCAGAAACTTTGTGCCTGTATGAGTATACGCATATAGCTTGGGATTCCCCATGTCACCAAGCTGGCGTGAGAGTGTTGTGCGCAATAGAAACAAGACTCGATCAAAGTTCCCCGAAGATCTCGCAGCTCTTAGCTCGTCTAGACGTGCTTGTACAAGCGTACTGTCATAATGCGGTGAGATAGGATCCGCCTTCCACCTGAAATGTCCTTCTAGATAGTCGAGCGCCAATGCTGCACGCTCGTACTCCTCGTAGCTCTTTGCATTATTGAGCGCTTGTCGTACATCCTCGATCTCTGTCGATGCTTTCCGCCGCGCTGAGAGCGTTCTCCAGAATTGCGCCGTTAGCGCTTCATGCAGTCGCATGTGATGATGGTATTATGCCGATCAGCCAATGCGCTCACACCTCGAATGCTGTAGAGCGTGTGCACTTGGCTCTGCTAGAGAATGCGCCGTGTCTAGACTTATCCACCCAGCTGCCTGCCTGTCTGCCTGTTCAGCTAGTATCTATTTCCCCCTTCCTTGTTTTGTATATACTGGACGGCGCGGGCGGATATGTCTCGGTCCAAAACTTCAACTTCCGACGCATGATATCATCTAGCTACGGGAACGAACGAGAAGAGCTAGAGACCACACTGCTTCCTGCTCCATGTCCATACCTCGTTTGCTTGCTGTTCGTCATAGACCGCCTCGTGCATACGTGTTTCTCTCAGCTGGGCATCCACGTAGACATTGCTCTTGTTCATCTCCTCAGCAAGCGCACAAGCAGCTATTGTAGTGCCAGCTTGCTGCATTGACCGCGCAAACGGTGCATAGTGCAAGACCCAGCGCATAAGAAACTGCTTTACAGGCGACTCCTCGCGTGCAAGTCCTGTTGTTGGTACGAAACCAGGGCTCGCAAGAATGACAGATACACCCTTATGTGCAAGCTCACGGTCCCATCCGGCGACACACCACGCTTGCAGGAGTTTAGACTGTGCATACGCCATCATGAGCCTATAGATGGGCTCTGTAGTTTTGAGCGGTCCATCGGCATTTTGCATAGCGCGAAGTGTCACGGCTGCATCTTGGTTCTTGTGTAATGATGAAGCAACAAAGATGACTCGCGCACCTCTATTGAGCTTGTCTTGAAGCAGAGATAGAAGCAGGAAATGTCCCAGATGATTGACCTGAACTGTCTTCTCGATGCCATCCTCCGTGAGCTGCCGTAGCTTGGTAACGAGACCTGCATTGAATATCACCATATCAAGCGGGTCTTTCATATGCGCAGCAAAGGCGCGTATGCTCTTGAAAGATGCCAAGTCGCAGGTCCGTGACTCAATCGTGCAGCCATGCGAGCAGTACTGTGAGAGCTGCGCATGAGCTTGGTTGGCGTGCGCGGCATCTGCATCGCGCTGCGCAAGGATGATGTGCCAAGATTGAGGCTGGCGAGCTACACGCTGCGTCTCCAGCACACATCGAACTGTCTCGAAGCCAATAGAAGCAGGCGAAACGCCAGTAATGAGCAGACGAGGCATTCAGGAAGATAGATGAAGCAAAGGATGAGATTCAGAAAGATAGGTGAAGCAGAGGATGAGATGGAAGTAGTCAAGAAAGACGGCAATGAATATGAGATGCGATATGTGCATTGTTCATCACATCAATAGATAGCTGAGGCAGCATTGAGACTCACTGCAGCTTGACAGGCCCACCAGGACTCGTCTCTGTCCGCGCCGTCAAAACCTCAACGCCGTCTTTCGTGACGAGCAGTGTATGCTCAAACTGCGCACTACGTAGCCCATCCTGCGTGACGGCTGTCCAATTGTCAGGCCATGTTGTATCGTGATGGCTGCCGAGATTGATCATAGGCTCAATCGTAAAAATCATGCCTGGCGTGCACATCCCAGGCACTTTGCTGTTGGCATAATGCGGAATACTTGGCGCAGTGTGGAAAAGCTGATTGATGCCATGACCACAGTATGTACGTACCACACTGCATTTCTGAGCTTTTGCGTGTTCAGAGATGGTTTTGCCGAACTGTCTGAACGGTACGCCTGGCTTGACACTAGCGATGGCCTTGTCAAGGCAATCGCGTGCACATTCCACAAGCCGTACATTGTCCTTGTCTTGCTTTGCTTTGTCGCCGACATAATAAGTCTCATTCAGGTCGCCATGGAACCCCTTGTAGAAGATGGAAATGTCGAGATTGACGATATCGCCGTCTTGCAAGGGCCGACGATCCGGGATGCCGTGGCAAATGACCTCGTTCACGCTCGAACAATGGCTTTTCGGGAATTCGTAGTACCCAAGTGGACTCGGATACGCTCCTCGCTCGATGCAGGCTTCATGAATAATGGCATCAATCGCATCTGTTGTAATTCCCGGCCTAATTGCAGCGGCACCAATATCCAGCACTTCTCGCGATAATCTGCAAACCTCCCGCATGCCTGCAATTTCCTCTGCATTGTGAATCCGTGGACCTTTCGCTCGCGACTTTTCTTCTGAGAGTGCGCGACCTTCTGCATGTGTCGCATAGTCTGGTTTTGGAATGTGATCCGGTACGATGCGTTTGGCGCTGAGTGGATAAGCGGCCCTCAACGGGCCAGTATATTTATACTTTGCAAAAGGATCCCTGGCGTGTTCAAGCTTATGCGTCCCCTCTTCTGGTCAGTACATCGATTGTCTTGCATGTCGCCAAATGGCCGACTTACGTAGTTGCGCTTGAAGCAGTCCTGGCCGCAAAAGGGAACTATACGGTCTTCTTTGAGACAGATGGGACATTTGAGAGATGTGGCCTCGTTGGAACAGTCGCGAGATGAGCATAACACGATCATAGAGAATGCTTTGGTGGTCGTGCAGTGTCTCGCGGTGTGAAATTTGTTCTTTTCATCGTTCGACACGGCCTGTGATGAGGCAGGGGTTGCAGGGCTCAGAAAGGCATTGTCAAGGATGTAGAATGCCTAATCTCTCTGTGTTATGGCCTGTCAGATGGCTGTTCACTGGATCGTAGGTCAGCGCTTACACAACAATATGCTCCAGGCAGTCCTGGGAGCTCTCTGCCTCGCCAGATTGGCGACGATTTTGGCTTACACCAAAGCGGCTAATTTGATTAGGGCAATCCGAGAATTCTGCGAGACTGAAGATTCACGACGCTTTGGCTTCTTGTTGTAGCGGTAAGCGGGAGCTTTTCTCACAGATCATGGAAGCATGTCAAGAATGTCAGATATTTTATTGATGCAGAATGATTAGCGCGGCCGACAGAAGGGCGGAGAAATGATGATCATGCTCTGATGACGATGGGTGGCTGCGGCTGGGAAGTCTGAGAGTCCGGGCGACGGGAACACTGCGGAGGCTGGTAGACTTTCGTGGTGGTTCGGCACCATTTTCTGTATAGTCTCCTTGCTGCTGAGCCTAGACGCACTTTCTTTATAGTGTATTGACGATTTCGTGCGAAGATATACACGGAAAGGAAGCATTGTCCATGTAAGAAGTCTCTTCTACGTCGACTAGGGTACACTGCTTGCTATCTCTTGACCGCATGTACCTGGTGGGTAGTTTTCTTCTTCGTAGAAATGGCATGTTTTCGTGTTGTTTTTGTTGTAGTGAATTCTTTCTCCTGCCGTCGCATCCAAATTTCTGCCCTTTCCCCCAGCGAAAAATTGACATTCCAAGGTCGAATTATGCAGCACGCAAATAAGAGCGACAAAGGCAACCAAAATTATGCAACCGACACGCACATTCTTGAGAGGAAAGGCACACACCGTCGCAGACAAAAAACACGTGAATAATAATACTGCATGGCCCACACACACGACTAGAATTCAGTCCGGGAGGTTTTGCAAATGTCAGCACATAGCATCAGACACGCGCGCACAAAAGAGAATCTGCAAAACTCGCCCTGCGCATTCCATATAAGGACACACCCGCCCTCACACCACTTGATCCACATCCTCATACACACAAACAACAATGTATGCAACCCAACTCAAAGAGACAGCATAGGCTAGACTACCTTCTACCTACTACTGCGCTCTCTGCCTTATCATGATCATTGAACTAACCATATCAGGGCACGTACTAAGCAAACAGCACGAAAGTCGATCGGTGGCAAAGCCCCTCGCAAGCACGTCTCGCTCGCCAACAAGGCTGCGCGCAAGTCTGCACCCGCCGCATCCGGTGGTGTCAAGAAGCCTCACCGATACAAGCCAGGTACCGTCGCTCTTCGTGAGATTCGTCGTTACCAAAAGTCGACTGAGCTTCTTATCCGCAAGCTCCCATTCCAGCGTCTTGTTCGCGAGATTGCCCAGGACTTCAAGACCGACTTGCGTTTCCAGTCATCAGCAATTGGTGCGCTCCAGGAGGCTGTTGAGGCTTACCTTGTCTCGCTCTTTGAGGACACCAACCTTTGCTCCATCCACGGTCGTCGTGTCACCATCCAGCCCAAGGACATGCAGCTCGCTCGTCGTCTTCGTGGTGAGCGCTCTTAAGCAATAGCTCTTGCTTTTGTCAGAGTCTTATTTCCCGTTCCCTCTACATCTTGTACAAATACCCTTCGTCGCTTTCTAGCGATGCGATAGTCAATGGATTGGTTTCCTGTGGTTTTGCTTTGCTCTTCCTGTGCTTGTCTCACCTCGCTGAGCTCGTTCGCTGCTCTTTTCCCAGCTTCCTATGCCTGACTCTTGGCTCTACTGGATCTATCTGTCGCGCTGATTTCGAGTCGCCACTTGTCAACTCGACTTGGACTCTATCAAGCTTCTATCCCTTTGCTACTGCAGTCTGCTATTGACTGCTGAGCTTGTTATGATTCAGACGGAAATCATGAAACCTATCTAGAGCCTGAAGTCTATGCTCGAGCGGATCTTGTATTCGCAGACAAACCGACATCTAGCCATGAGACAGTCCTTATTAGCTAGCGCTACATCAACAAGTCGATACGCCTCCTATCAGCCAGCCTTACCTGGCCTCTCAATCATAGGAATACCTCGCGCCGTGCTCCGTCTTGGCACGAATCTTGTCGCATTTTGAAAGTTGCGCGACGTATCAACAATCTGGAATCTACAAAGGCAACACATCCCTCCACGTAACAGGGCGCTGTAAACGAGGCTGTGGCACCTACAGGATGATGTCTCTCGTCACCTTTACCTGCTCGACCGTCCAAGTATATCAAGTTCCGCCGCCATCAGGTAAAGGTCTGCGGACTACACAAATCATCCAGCCCTCCATCTTCACGGGCTCCCTGCGGCTCGTACAGTCTTTAGACCCACTGAAGCTCGATATCCGCATCGAAGTACCAATCACACCAGGCGAACAAACTACCTCGGAGCGCGAACTCTTCGCAGCGTGCCCGTACGTGCATGCAAATACGGTCGAGCGTACAACAGATTCAAGCCGATTCTTCCAACTTCGCGTAGTGCATGAGAAGCGTGTCGCGTATCTTGCGATCGGGTTTGAAGACAAGGATCCGGCGTTTGACTTTCAAGTTGCGCTTGCTGATTTCGACAAGTTGAAACGTACTGCCGAGGCGCGTCAGGTGGGAACGCATGCGCCTGAGCAGATGACCAAGGCGATGCCAGCAGTCAAGTCGTTCGAAGAGACCGGCGATATTCCGTTGCTTGCGCCACCTCCGTCGACATCTACCATGAGAGAGACACAGGCTGTAACCACGACAGCCTTCGATGATGATTTTGGCGATTTCCAGTGATATGCATTCTGAACCGCTATCTGAGATCGCTATGTGTCTGCAAGGCCGGCGTCAGCTTGAAAAGCGCCGTGCCATGTGCCGGTACAGTCGCCACGATACTTCGCTCCAGGATGCCGAGATGCTTGTGCAGCCACAAGTCGCGAACATGGAACGCGGATTGTATGCATTCTGGTCTATCAAGAAAGATGTCTGCAAAACTTGCAATGACACGCATTCTAATGTTAGCTTGACATACAGCAAAACTGATGCTTACTCTTCGGGCGTCGCGTTGAGAATAGCAACCACTTGGGCATCGTGCTCTAGCTCTCCCGACCACAACTGGACGTTGCCAGATGTACCAACAGCCTGCTTCTTCCATATCCGAGAAGCAGGTTGGCCTTTTGCATCTTGGTTGATTGCGATGATTTCTGCATTGCCGATGATATCTAGCGTTTCGCGCGTCATGGAAGCGAGCTTGTTGCCAAGAAGGAGCGGCGACTTGTTGATAGCCCAGAGACTGAACTGTGTCTTGTATTCGGTATTCGAGGCGCCGCCGTTGCCGACCTCGAGAATGTCCATATCGTTCCATGCGCCAGGCTAACGTCAGCTGTTTGCATACACAGATGAAGCTTACATGTGCCTTTTGACCGTATGGAGCAACCTTTTCAATGATATTCATGAACGAGCAATGATTGCCTTGAATACTCTCACACTCAAATGTCTCGCACGGACATCGCGAATCATAGCGATCAAAGGTATCGCCTACATCGCCAGAGATGCGAAACGAGTTGGCAATGGTGGTGGCCCAATTCGGTGTATAGTTTTCGCCCCAATTACACATACTGTAGAGAATTGGCCTCCCAGTCGCGTTCAAAGCATTGGACATGGCCTTGTATCGCTCAAACGACAGATGAGGACCGGTCAAGCCTTGGTTATAGCAATTATCGTATTTCAGATAATCTACGCCCCATGAAGCAAAGAGTGCTGCGTCTTCCTTTTCGTAGCCAAGGGAGCCTGGATACTGTCCGCAAGTCATGACACCTGCATCTGCGTACATACCGAAGAGCAAGTCCATACTGTGTATCTTGTCTGCTAGGTATTTGATACCATTTGGAAACTTGACTGGGTCAGGAACAAGTTTGCCTGATGCGGAGCGCTGCTTTAGTGCCCAGCAATCGTCCATGACGAGATATTTGTAGCCCAGATCGCGCAGGCCTGAATTGACCAAAGCATGCGCATTTTCAAGAATGATGGCTTCATTGATGTTGCAGCCATATGCGTTCCATGGGTTGAAGCCTAGCGCTGGCGTGCGAGCGAGGCCATTATCAAGGGCAGCCACATATGATACGAGCAGAGCAATTAAGGAGAGCATAAAAGGCGTTCAACCGGCTAGTCTGGTGGTCTTAGAGCATGCTTGAGCAGTATATATGATGGTGAAACACAGCATGAAGCATGACTGACTGCATCACGGTGTCATAGTCAGAAGCGTGAGAAGAATGTCGCATTTCGGGCAAGTCGAAAAGAAAAAAGTTGGAAGCAGCGACAATCAGGCAAAGGTAAAGCACACCGGTGCTTGTCTTCTCTTGCGCTCTTCAGACGGCAACTCGGGCTTAGGTTCCTTTGATCGCATTCTCCTGTCTAGCGCAACCTAGTACGCCCTCAACTTCGTTCAAACCCACTCGCAATGCGAGTCCACACATGCTACTTCTGCTCCGGCCCAGTCTATCCCGGCCACGGCATCATGTTTGTACGCAATGACGCGAAAGAGTTTCGCTTCTGCCGCTCGAAATGCCACAAGAACTTCAAAATGAAGCGAAACCCGCGTAAAGTTCGCTGGACGAAAGCATTCCGCAAAGCCGCAGGCAAAGAGATGGTGATTGATAGTACGTTGACATTTGCAGCGCGGCGTAATGTACCCATCAAGTATAACCGCGACACGGTGGCGAAGACGTTACAAGCGATGGAGCGCGTCAGTGAGATTCGCAAGAAGCGCGAGTCGGCATTCTACAAGAATCGCATGGTCGGCAATAAAGAACGCGAGCTGGCGGCTGCAAAGGAGCTTGTTGCGAAGAATCCGGAAATGTACGCGGAACAAGAACAAGAGCCAGAAGAGAGCGAGACGGAAGAGATGGATGTCGAGTCAGAAGAAGAAGAGGTGGTGGAGAAGCAAAAGATTCCCATCTTGCTCAAAAACAAAAAGACACGGCCACGACGTGTCTTGGCGTAGGCTTGCAATGGCCCACGCAGCGCACCTTTTGCGCGCAATTGACGCACTTCTTTCATATCTTTAGCTAGCGCAAAGCGATGCATTTTTATCAATTCTGTGATGTGCATGCACAAGCCGAGCACTGCCTACAATATATCGCCCAATTCCAGACAAGACCTGAGCAGCACTTGGGTTATACCATGTGCTTGCTAAACACCGCATCGGAGCCGAGGATTCGAGCCCGATCGGGCTGGGGAGGACTTTACGGAAAGAATTATACCTTTTCAAGTGAGCCGATTAGCGTGCCAAATGCAGAGGCTGCAGGATAGGTGTTCTGCCACTCAGATTGAGTCTGGCGCGTAGCTGAACGCAAAGTGCCGACTTTGACATCGGTACAGTTACACAGCAAGCCGCGGCCGAAATGGATCAAATACACTAACCGTGCATTTTTCCGTCAGAAGCAGTGGACAAGCATGACTCGGCAATGAGATGGCAGCTGCTCCTTCCCCTATTCGCCTCTTTGCACACAAATAGCTGGTGAAGCGGTCGACTATGCAAAGACCGAATAGAGAGCGAAAGACTCTGCCACCCCAAGAGGGTGTTTCTCCCTGCCAGTGTATAAGAGCTCAGCTGTTATATGCTTAGATCATATGTGGTCATCTAAATACCTTGAAGAGACAAGCTCTTCTTCCTTCATTGCTCTTGTCGTCAAGCAATACTCCGTCCCCATCCTTATATTCAAGGAAAGCAGTCTCGCAACTCACAACAATAAAATTTGAAATTCCTCGCACGCAGCACAACGACAAGCAACAGCATATTGACAGGAGGAAGAACTCAAGTACAGTAACAGCAAGTATGAGTGCACCAGCAGCAGCACCTTCAGGAGAATCACGCGGTGGATTCGGTCGTGGTGGAGACCGTGGTCGTGGAGGACGCGGTGGACGCGGCCGTGGACGTGGACGCAAGGATGACGGTGAGAAGGAATGGGTCCCTGTGACCAAGCTCGGCCGTCTTGTCAAGGCCGGCAAGATTAAGACTATCGAAGAGGTGTACCTCTACTCTCTTCCTGTGAAGGAGTACCAAATTATCGACTACTTCCTTCCGGGCCTCAAGGACGAAGTGATGAAGATCATGCCTGTGCAGAAGCAGACCCGTGCTGGTCAGCGCACCCGATTCAAGGCATTCGTCGTTGTCGGTGACTCAAACGGCCACGTCGGTCTCGGTGTCAAGTGCAGCAAGGAAGTCGCTACTGCCATTCGCGGCGCCATCATTCTCGCCAAGTTGGCCGTTGTGCCTGTGCGTCGTGGTTACTGGGGATCGAACCTCGGTGAGCCTCACACTGTCCCTGTCAAGGTGTCTGGCAAGTGTGGATCCGTCGGTGTGCGTCTTGTGCCCGCGCCCCGTGGTACCGGTATCGTGGCTGCCCCTGCCATCAAGCGTCTTCTAGAGATGGCCGGTATCGATGACTGCTACTCCTCATCTGCTGGTAACACCAAGTGCATGGGTAACTTTATCAAGGCTGGCTTTGAGGCTATCAGCAATACCTATGCCTTCTTGACACCCAACTTGTGGAAGGACACCTCTGCATCGCTCCCTGGCAACCCATTGGAGCAGTTTGCCGACTTGCTCAAGTAGACTTCTTTCGGCTTGACATATCTTCCAATAGCATCCATCTTCATCTGCATCCATCTACCCATCCATTTAGATTCTTCTTCTGATTCTCGTCGCGTCCAAATTTCTGAAACGTCTGCAGCGAACAACGAAAGATATCGCCAGCACATACTTACAACGAGTGACTTTCCTCATTGAAGAGGCCAGAGAGGGAGGCAGAGGCTGAGCAGGACGCCATGGTGTCTGTATTTGTACCCATCCTGTATCTGACTGTCCTCATAGGCAGCTTGGGCACCTTCTCCTACTACTATCGCAAACGCATGCTCAAGCAAAGCGCAGAAGCAAGGACTCTTATGGAAGAATGGTTCCCTCAGCATACGCCAAGGGACATCTATTTCACTTTGCAAAGTATGGTGGATACGCCTGAACCTGCCAAGACGAACGATAAGGACGAAGCTAAAGTAACGACAAGCATGCTCAAAGCGGCACTTTTGCTACGCGCGGTAGAAGACATAAAGCGTCTACAGTCCTTGCAAAATCGTCGTAATGCACTCAATGCGCTTCTACAACGCGGTGCAGCTGCCGGAGCTGGCGACTTTCCCTCACGCTTCGCACAGCTAGAGGAAGAGATGAAGGCAGAGGTCGTGGATGTAGCCACAGAGGCAGAAGCACTGCAACCAGGCTGGAACCAGATCATCTTTGCAACAGCAAGTGAGATGGTTGCGAATGAGAAATCACGCCAGCGACTAGGTCAAATTATCCCTATGGCAAAGCGTGAACGAGCTGTTTGGGAAAAGGCACAGAAAGAAGGGTTGAAGGAGAGACAGATGCGGAGTGTGCAACAAGGTACGCAACGGCGTGCAAAGGAAGTGGCAGCGGCGAAAGAAGCTGCAGAGAAAAAGGCCATGATGGATGAAGCAGCACGGGAGAAGGCGGCCAAGGAGTTGATTGAGGCGGAAGAGGAGGAGAGCAAGCGTAAGCAGGGCGGTGCCAGTCCCAAGACATCACGCAGCTCATCGCCCAAGGCGACAAAGAAGAAGAAGTGAAGCCCTGGGTCGAGCATTCTCAGCTCTAGACCATGAGTCCAACATGCATTTTCATAGCTGCTTCAAGCACATTCCCAAGCAAATGGCAAGCATTCAGCAATGATCCTCATCGCGTGCACGCAAGCCCCTGATTCTGGCAACGGTCCTTCCAGGCATCAAAACAAGCTTCATTACTCGTCCATCGCCGCAAGAAGAACTAAAGATGAGCTTCTTCAAGCTGCTCAAAGCACATAGGCCATTCAAGTCAAGCACGAAAGAAGAGAAGCGATCGTCGTGGTCGCCTTTCAGTACTAGAAAGCTCTTTGGACGCAGTCCAGTGCAGGCCGCGCTATCTCTTGTGCCGTTGACAGATGCAACCCTTGCGCAGCGAGCTCCAGACTTGTGGCAAGCAAGAAGGCCTGAAGAAGCAAGACCACAAAGCTGCATTGAGTCAGGCTGTATCGCGCCAATTGACCATGAAGATGCAGAAGTCGAAACATGGATTGAAGTAGGCCACGAACAGGCAACCTCAATTGAAGAGGGGCCGACTGAAGGGATCTTCATCCTGACAAATGAGTCTGGTACCGTCAAGTATCGTCCATCCAGCGCTGATATGTCTGTGATTCGACGTGGGCGATCAAAGAGCCGCACAGCCATCATTGAGTCTTGGCGTGTAGACTTAGAGTCAAAGCAGAAGCCAGATGCAGATGAAGAAGCACGAGCAGCATCAGACGCAAGCATTGACTCTGCAGTGGCACTGAGTGACAACACTCAAGCCCCAGCAGACAAGACAGCAAATGTCACAACAGCCATGCTTGAGGAATGGAAGACGCCAAGCGCCAAAGCAGCTGAAAAGAAGGCTGCAAAAGGGGTATCATGCCAAGAGCTGCAGACTCGCGAATTGCCCATTGAGACCAACACAGCATTGCGCTTGCTCCATGGTCCTCCCATCAGAATCATGAATAGCAATAGCAAGCTGCGCGCAATCACACCGTGGCAAGGCACAGGAGCTACACAGAACTACCGCCATCCTAGCGTCCAATTCAAGCACGGCAAGCAAGTTGACCCAGACCGCTACACGCGCAAATTTGTCAAGGTCGAGCCAGTTCCGCTGTCGGCCCATGAAGTGAACGTATTTCTCAAACTGAAGCAGCAGAAAATGCGCATGACAGACCAGAATGCGAGTCTCGAGGAAGGCGGCCCTCTGACAAAGCGAGAAGTGCTGGCTGCATTACAAGCTGGAACAGGCTCGCCTCCGGGATCGACAGGCATGCATGCAAGTGTCTCATCCAAGACGAGTCGTATCATCAGAGGTCATGCTGGTCTGCGCTTACTCAAGCTGAGTCCCAAGCGATTTGGAGAAGCATCCCTCGACGCTCTGTGGGACGTTGACCCATTCACGCGAGAGGTCTTTGTGGTTGAGCCGGCGTGGCAGACTGGCACTGTCGCCGAAATGCAAGAGACAGGCCGGCTTCCTTCTGCTAGTAGTGTCAAACAATCATGGGTCGCCAAGAGGCACACAACAGACACCGAGAAGCGTCATCACCAGTTTGTCGGCGACCATGCCAATCGTCTCTACGAGTCAGTCAGCACTATCAGGCTTGTCAAGGCTTGAACACAAAGAGCGAGTGAATATGCAATGCGATAGCTGTTTATCTTCTTACATAGTCCAATCATTGTCCTGCAAGCGCATTGAGGTTCTTGATGACTATCGTTAGCCAGATGAGGCAGCGTTTCGTGATCATACTCTGGATGTTGACATCGAGGTACCTGCCGACGCAATTCGCTAGACATGTCTGATCGCCTGATGTCAGTGCATCCTTCTGTACTGATGCCGGCGAGTTGAGGCATTTTGGGAAGCATCGCTCGGTGAATTCTGAAATGGCGCTTTGTAGCTTGAATCGACCAGTTTCTTGCTCAATGAAACCTTTCATATCTTGCTGCTCTTTCGCCTGGTAATCAGCATGGCATGATTACTTCTCTCTATCATACGCTGAGGCTCTCCATATCTTTGGCTTGTGATGGGCAGTCTTGTCGCCTTGTTGCGGTCAACGAAGATGTCAAATTGCGTCGAGATGGGACAGCTGCAGAGACCAAGACGGCTCTTGCAGAAAGAGCTTGAGACACGCTATGTGGAGATACAAGACATTCAAGGCGACTCCGGTAGATACCCAGGCGTCGGTGCAACATCGCCATAGACACCAGGCGTCGCAGCAACTGGCGTTTGCGCCAGTCTCGAAGGGTGAATATTACTCGCGTCCCATTCATCCTCCCATGAAGACCCAGCAGCTGGTGTCGGTGCGTACTCTGGCGCAGCAGCAGGTGTGGCTGCGTACCCACTGACTCCAGGCGTACCGTATGCAGGTGTTCGACTGCCATTCGCCTGCCACGAGGGTGTTGCATTGCCGCCGCCATATGCAGGTGTTCGGCCGCCAGCATTCCAAGCAGGTGTCGCATTACCGGCCCCAGTCCACGTAGGCGTTCTACCACCGCCGCCGGTCCAAGCACCAGTCGCACCGCCATATGCGGGCGTGCGAGAGCCAGCGCCAGCCCAAGCAGGCGTCGCACCACCAGCTCCACCACCACCAGCCCATGCAGGCGTCCTTGAGCCGCCAGAGGCAGCCCAAGCTGGTGTGCGTGATCCAAGTCCATTTGATCCACCAGGCGTCCGACTACCAGACTGAGCCCACGCCGGTAGGTCGCCTTTCATACCAGATGAGCTGCGAGAATATGATTCGCCGCCGGAACCCATGTTGCCTGGTCGCTGAGATAGCCATTCAGAGTACGACAAGAGAGGACCTTGGTTGCCAATCTTGAAGCCGAGCTGTAATTTTGGGAAGGTGGAGATCTTGTTGCGCGAATGAAGCTCGACCCGAGCAGTCGTGTCTGTCGAGTCTTTAATGATGCCCATGACGCCTTTCATAGGACCAGTGCGAACCCATACCGTTTGGCCAATAGCGCGATCGCGACCCGATGATTTCGGAAGAGCTGCGGGAGCCTGCATCTGACCGAGAGCCGGGTTCATCTTTGTGAGATCGACTCTCGATGCATCTGTGGCATTCTCATTCACAACTGACCGATTCCGTGACACAAAGATACCATTGTTCTCGAGCAACGCAACGTTGCGAGCAAAGACGAAGCCGAGATGAATTTGGAAAACTTCACCTTTTCGCGCATCGCCCTCAACCTCCCGAATGCGATCCTGAATTTGGATCTCAATGCCGTTGCGATCAGTCGTTACCGTTTGCTTGTTGACTTCGATTTTCATTGCAACTGAATCCGCCTTGACAACGCGCACATCTCCGCTTGCCATCAGCACCCGAAGAAGGTCATTCTCGAGCTTGACAACGCAACCAAATTCGGTCGCATTCAAGGTGACAAGATCTTGTACTTCGTAGCGTGAACGCACCGGGGCACCTGAGACTTCATTGACCTCTCCTAAGTCGCGTGCAAAGACAGAAATCTCTTGCGTCGTCATGTCGCTGATGAGTGTCACGGAGTTGCCGGACGTCGCAACGACCATACCAGACTCGCCAGAATGCTTACCGCCTTGCACGCGTACATGACTTCCGGCTGCAAATTTCTTGCGCAACCCGGCGACGGGTACAGATAAAAGGCCAAGGCCCGTTTCGGCCGATGTCCTGAGCTCGACGACACCGTTGCTGATATTTTGCACGATACCGACCGTACCAGTCTGTTCACCGCTCACTACTTCCACATTGTCTCCAATCGAGAATTTTGCGCGATCCTTGCCTTGAAGGCCTTGCTTGAGGTTGGCAAGATCAAAAGCACCATTCTGGCTGAAGAGATGAAGCTCTTCAAGAGTAGGTTTTATGTCTTCTTGGATCAAGTCATCCAGCTTGAACTCCTTGACCAAGAACCCATCCTCAAATCGCTCGCCGGCAAAGTCGTAGACATTGTCCTCAGCACTACCACGAATGCGCTCCTCAGCAACCCTTTCCACATCAGTTGCATTGAAAAGACGAGCGGGGGCTCTATTGGCAGACTTAGCAACCGTTTTTCTGTACAAATTCTCCTTGCTGGAGTAGTCCAGACGAGGGACGAGTTTGACAAGCGCAATGGTGCCGCCTTGATAAATATTGTCAATTTGTCCGAGGTCGCCTGCATAGCGCTTATTTTTGTTCTTGATGCGTACATACGAGCCAGGCATCAGCTCGACACCAGTCTTTCGCATACGTAGTAGCTCCGGCATTTCTTTGACGGGTATGAGGATCGAATTCTGAACATAGACGCCAACGACATCTGTCAATGCTTCAATTACCTCTGTTTGGCGACGCGCTTCGACATAGATGTAGCCCGACAATGCCGCGCGCTGGAAGACTGAGATGATAGACAATGGATTTTCTGATCTCTCGCGGTCAGCCTGCTTGCGCAATAGATTGAAGATGATATCGGCCTCTTTGCCCTGCTTGACGCGCACCGCCCAGATAGACGGGTCTTCAACGGATGGAAGGAGAAGACGTTGCGGCACAGTCTGCGTATCACCACGATAAGCTCTGTTACCACTGCGTCCATACTGTTCTCTGAAACGCGCGGCAAGCTTTTCTGCCTCTTCATCCTCAATGGCGCCACGCTTTTGATCGAGCTCGCGGTGCCGCCGGTCATCGCGCGCGCCTGGCGAAGCCGTGATGTCATCGTCATTCTCGATGAAGCCTGCTGCGATTTCTTGCTCCTCGTCTTCATCATCCACGTCCTCATCATCGTCGTCGACCTGCGCTTCGCGATCAATGAAAGAGTCGACTAGTGCGCGGCGCCTGATTTTCTTGCGCGGCTTGCTATCAATTTCATCGTCCTCGTCGTCCTCTTCCTCTTCTTCCTCGTCTTCTTCGTCGTCATCTAGGGCCTGTCTGTCAGCCGGCGCGTTGAAAAGGTGAGCTCGTACATGCTTTATACCACGAGTCGGTCCATCCACAGCGGCATCCTCATCTTCTCGCTGCGAGCTTTCTAGCTCCTCATCTTCATTATCGTCTCCCACGGACGTTACGCGCCGGGGCTCCTCTGTATCGGACATGGCCTCCTCTCAAAGACTACTGGCAATGGATCGCTCGCGAGCATTCAATTCTTCGTCGTCGCTTTCTGCTGCCAAAGATCACGTGAAGCATTCAGATGGCATGGCAAGTAGATACATTTACGAAGAGCTCATCATATTTTATACACGAGGTGGGCCCTGCACCAGCTTGCCCTTCTTCGTGAGCACAGGAGGTGCTTCGACCGTGTCGTTGAATTTGTACTGGCGCTCCGGACGCAGCAAGACAGCCCATGGATCAGGCGACGCAGCACGTTTCCTGCCTTTGCCCATCTGCGCTTCTTTATTGATTGTAGCGAATTCGTAGTCATCAAAGGCCTTGTCTGTGCTGTTGGTACGCACTTCATCCTTCTTTCGCAACATGTTGAGATGCTCCTCGTTCTGTTTCCGTTGCCGCTCAGACTGCTTCCGTCTTCGCTTCTCTGCAAAGTCAATAATGTCCTTCGGCCCTTTATTTTCCGTGCTTTTGCTGTGCTTGATGGGCATGACACTGTCGACGCGCCTACTGAAATCCGACAGCCTCTCGCCCGGTTCCATCACTAGCTTCTTGCTCGCCGCCGCCTCTGCAGCATCATTCTGCATGGCCGCTCGCTTCCATGCGTTCTGCTCACGTTCAATCTCCTTTGTCTTTCGTGAAAGATCTTTATGCGCCATGAGCATGCGGAACTTTCTGGGGACATTGCCGCCTTCCTGCTCCGGGGCCTTTTTCCGTTTCGGCGTTTTCGATTTGCTTTGTGCAGTACTTGTAGCTATTTCTGCCTTGTCTGGCACTGTCGCCTGTCTCTTGCGCTTCTGACCCATGCTATAGCCCTATTCACTTGGTGTATATATCTTCAATCTCGTGGCGTGTGAGCAAACAATTTTTTGTCTTTTGCGACAAGGACACATCAAACAAGCCGAAGAGGTCGCTACTTTGAGCTGCAATGGCAGGAACACAGAAGAAGACAGCAAAAGGGCGATTGGACAAGTGGTACAAGCTTGCCAAGGAACAGGGCTACCGCTCTCGAGCCGCCTTCAAGCTAATTCAACTCGCGAAGAAATATAACTTCCTCGAAAAGGCTAAAGTCGTGATCGATCTATGCGCTGCGCCGGGAGGATGGCTTCAGGTCTGCTCAAAACAGTGCAAGCCTGGTGCGCTCTTGATTGGTGTTGATCTGGTGCCTATCAAGCCTATCCCCAATGTCATTACTTTCGCAGAAGATATCAATAGCGACAAGTGCAGGGCGCAACTCAGACAGCATATGAAGACGTGGAAAGCGGATTGTGTCATTCACGACGGTGCGCCCAATGTCGGTACAGCCTGGATCCAAGATGCGTACACACAGGCAGAGCTCGTGCTCATGTCACTAAAACTCGCCTGTGAGTTCTTGATGCCAGGCGGAACCTTCGTGACAAAAGTGTTTCGCTCAAAGGACTACAACGCGCTCATCTGGGTTCTCAACCAGCTCTTCACCAAAGTCGAAGCAACGAAACCGCAAGCCTCACGAAATGTGTCGGCAGAAATCTTTGTCGTCTGTCTCGGCTTCAAGGCACCACAGAAGATCGACCCAAAGCTGCTTGATCCAAAGTCTGTATTCGAAGAGCTACCAGATGTTGTGCCGAACCAAGAAGCGAAGGTCTTCCACCCAGAAAGGCGGAAGCGGCAACGAGAGGGATACGAGGAGGGCAACTACACACAGCACAATGAGAAGCCCATCTCAGAATTCATTAACACAGCCGATCCTATTCAGGTGCTTGGTCTGACGCACGAATTTACATTTGACACAGATGAGGACAAGTCGATCAAGAAGCTCGATATTACTACAAAGGAAATCATGGCGTGTTGCAAGGATCTCCAAGTGCTCGGTAAGAAGGATTTCCGCGGTTTGCTCAAGTGGCGACTCGCTGTCCGTGAACGTCTAGGACTCAATGAAAAGAAGGACGAGGAAGTGCTTGCTGAGGTCGAGCCGATTGATGAAGATGCGCAGATGGATGCCGAAATTGAGCAACTCGAAGGCGCCCAGAAACTCAGGCAAAAACGCGAAAAGCGAAAGAAGAACGAGAAGCGACAAAAGGAAGTGATTCGCATGCAGATGGGTATGACAGCAGCCATGGACATTGGTGGCGAACAAGCTGCTATGGGCGAAGATGCCATGTTTGCGCTTAAGGACATCGAACGCAAGGCTGCACTGGCCAAGGTCGCTGCTGGCGAGGAAGCTGTTTTGCCAGAATCCGAGTCAGAGAGCGAAGGGGAAGACTTGGATCTTGATGACCAGCTTGACTTGATGTACGACCAATACCGCGAACGTCGTGCTGAGCGCGATGCCAAATTCAAAGCGAAGCGTGCGAGACAAGAAAAAGGCGACGACGCGGAATGGACAGGCTTGGATGACAAGGCTGCAGACTCGGAAGAAGAGGAGGAAGCGACGACCGCACCGGCTCAACTTGCGTCTGATTCAGACAGCGACTCAGATGCAGATAACTTTGTGCTTTCAACCTCACTTGAAAAGAGCGCGTTGCAGCCGACAAACGGCCTTACAAAGCGTGCATCGCTCTTCTTCGACCAAGATCTATTTGCAGAGTTGGAGAACGAGGAAGAGGAAGAGAGTGATCGATCGAAGACTGTTTCCCCCGAGAGCGATTCTGCGCCTCGCAAAGAATTCGCGAAACCACCAACCAAGACCGCTAGCAAGCCGAAGAAAATCAAGGAAAGTGCTTTTGAAGAGGTGCCTCGCTCGAAGCACAACGACGCATCCGACACGGACGATGACGAGGAGGACGACAATCCTCGTGCAAAAGGCAAGCCAAGCATCGACATTGTCACTGCCGAGGCCATGACCCTCGCTCAGCAGATCGCAAGTCGCGAAAAGTCAACGCACGATATCATTGACGACGGCTTCAATAAGCTTGCCTTTTACGATAGGGATGGCGCACCGGACTGGTTCTTGGACGACGAAGGTGCTCACAACAAGCCGAACCTGCCGACCACCAAAGCTGCTGCGGAAGCATTACGCGAGAAAATGCGCGCTGCGAATGCACGGCCCATCAAGAAAATCCTCGAAGCGAAAGGCAGAAAGAAGCAGCGTGCTTTGCGCACGCTTAGCAAGATCAACCAGAAAGCCAATGTTATTAATGAGACTGAAGATATGACTGAACGACAGAAGGCGCAGAGCATCACGAGACTGCTCAATCGGGCGAGCAAGTCGAAGCCTAAAGCGAAAGTGTCCGTCGTGGTTGCGAACGCCAAGAATCGGGGTGGTGGTCGCCCGAGTGGTGTCAAGGGCAAGTACAAGATGGTCGACTCGCGTATGAAGAAGGAGAACAGAGCACTCAAACGCATTGCAAAGGCGAGTAAGAAGCGTTGATTCAACGAAAGCTAGGGGCAGACGTTTATTTTGATAGTCAAGCTGGGTCCAGCATTTGAAGTGCCGCTGATCAAGTAACGGTTTTCCATGATTGTCATCACTCGAAGCTCATTGCCATTCGCTTTCGCTTTGGCTTCGCATCCGTAGCTGCCTTGAGCTTCATATCTGAAGCAATCTTTATCTTCGAGTGCTCAGGCTGCTCTGCCGAATCGTTATCGTTGCTGCCACCATTAATATGCACGGCTTGTCTTTTTTTGAGCTTGCCAATTGATGCAACATTGGGCTTTGCGACTTGTTTCCTGACATCCCGTTGACGCTTTTCAGCTAGGCTCGACTCTTCTTCCGACTTACTTGTGTCTTGCGCAGACAGGCCATGCTGTAATCGCACTGCACGTTCGTCTTCGGCGGTCAATGAACCTGGCTCAGCAACAATACTTGGCAATTCATCTTCGCGGCCAGGTGCATCTTCGGTTGGCATAGGCCGCTCCTGGGCAGCTGCGTGTGATTGCTGCATTCGGCGCAGGAAATCGGGCAACGGCGGCTTTTGGAACTCTGGCTGCTTGCCGCGCGCTTTTGACATAATGGGACGATTTGGCTAGATGCAGAGCCTAAAGCTTATGGTTCATGACAACAGCATGGAGCTTAAGTACAAGGTTCAACCGAATAGATGATGAATAGCTTAATAGCCACACCTGGACACTGATTCTGGGTGTTGTCACTGTTGTGAGTCTTCGTCCCAAATTTCCTCTTTCTCTCCCGTGTAAAAGTCTTCCACAAAAAACAAACGCCCACTGATTAAAAACGCGTCAACGAAATAAATTAGCTGCCAAACTTGACGCGTTTACTTGATAGCATAGGATCGATGGAGCTTGCGCTTGCAGCCGCACGCGCTTCTGATGATCCTGTACTAGCTGTGATAGCCAGAGAGTATGGAGTCAGTCGCTCGGCGCTCAGTCGACGTTTCCATGGTCTATCTACCTCTATGCATGAAAAGGAGGAAAATCTGCGCGCACTCAATGATCATCAAGAGGAAGCCCTTATTCAATTCATTAAGGAACAGAGCGACCGATGTTTACCACTTACACCAGCTATGATGACTGCCATGGCTGCCGAAATGGCCGGCCGTTCGCTCTCAAAAAATTGGGCTAGTCGATTTGTCCACCGTCACCATGATGTTCTCGACAGCAAGTATCTCAACAACCTGGACTTGGCTCGTCACAAAGCTGATTCATTTGAAAGCTATCAGCAATACTTCAACATCCTGGAGGCTAAAATCAAGGAATATCAGATCCTTGACCACAATACCTACAATATGGATGAGAAAGGATTTATGATCGGAATCTCGCAAAAGACACGCAGAGTGTTTGCAAAGCGACCTGGAGAACCTAGTGAACCTCCCAAAGCTGGCCAGGATGGCAATCGAGAATGGGTCACTGTTCTAGCCACAATTTGTGGTGATGGGACTGCTTTATCCCCAGCCATAATTTACAAGGCTGACTCAGGTGTAGTCCAAGACGCCTGGATTCATGATTCCAAACCAGACGAGCACAAGTGCTTCTTTGCCAGCTCACCTAATGGCTGGACGTCGAATGAACTCGGTTTTGACTGGCTTCTGAATATCTTCGACGCGGAAACCAAGTCCAAAGCTAGGCGACAGTGGAGGCTGTTATTTGTCGACGGTCATGGTTCGCATTTGAACAGAAAATTCATGGAGAAGTGCCACGAACTGAAGATATTATTGGCTTTCTACCCTCCGCATTCAACCCATCGCTTACAGCCTCTGGATGTTGGTTGCTTTGGCCCTCTGGCCAATTACTATAGTCAAGGCCTCAATCAGATGGTCATGATTTCAGGAGGGTACTCGTCGATCAAGAAGTCGAATTTCTTCCTTCTATTCTCTCAGGCTTATGGAAAGGCCTTCGTTCAGAAGACCATCAAGTCTGCCTGGGCAAAGACTGGAATTTGGCCCTTTGAACCGGAGATTGTGCTGAAGCTATTGCGACCACGACCAGTCACTCCTATGCTTGATCAAGGGCCCGGGGATAAGTCTAGCCCGAGGCCACCGACCGGGATGTGTACTGTGTCCAAGCCTCACAAGCTGCGTCGCTTTTTGGCCCAAGCGAGCGCGAATCTTGACCCGAGTTCGCGACAAGCTCTTCGATTCCTTGCGCACCGTTACTCCAAGGAAAGCACAAACGCTGAGATGATGGACGTGCGGTTTGAACGGGAGCGAGCAGCTCGACAGCAAGAGAAGCCACAGAGGAAGAGGCAGCTCAATATTGGGCAGCAGATGAGAGCGGAGGCACGAACAGGAGCCCTCTTTGTTGGTCGCGAGGAGGTGCAGCTAGCACGAGACATTGATGAGCAGCGCACACAGGAACGACAATCGCAACTCGAGGCAAAAGCGGCTAGAAAGGAGCATTTGGCTAAGAAGAAGGCTGACCAGGAGGCAGAGGCTCAACGGAAGCGGGATGCTCGTGCTGCGGCCAAGGCTGCCAAACAGATCGCAGCCGCCGAAAAGCAGGCTATTGCTCTTGCAGCTCGTGCCGCGAAACAGGCTCAGACGGGAGCCAAATCAGCATCCGGATCAAGCCTACCAACGCAGAAAGACAAGCCAATTTTGCAAAAGGACAGCACTTCAAAAAAATTGGATGAAGGAGCTTCACAGAGCCCAAAGGGTGCTTCGATCATCAAAACACGATCTGGGCGTGTCAGCGTGCGACCAGCTTTCAAACGAACGTAAGAAACGACCTGCAGGTAGTTCAGAAAGCATTTCTAGCTCTAGCGATATAGCAACCAGTATAATTATTGTTTAACTAGATTATGACTGGTTTTCGTTGCTGTTTTGAAATTCCGGAAATATGCGTCACGTGTGGGCGTTCCCTGTTTGTCGAAGACTTTTATCGAGATCTGCAGCCGAAATGCGCGCTGTCAAATCTGTCGTGTGAGCTGCCATCTATCAAACGGATGCATGCCCGCGTCTCCCCGAATGCGCTTCCCAAGATCCCGCAGACAGAAGACGCAAAACCTCAGACACTGCTCCTACTGGCGACGTGACTAGCCCTCCGGCCCGAGCTCGCATTTGGCAGCTAGATAACAGCGTAGCACTGGTGTTTGCAGATTGACAGGCAGAATTGCATTCTGTTTGTGAAGGGTAGCTTCTGCAGGAGGCCTGGAGTCACCATCAGCTTGCTGACACTGCTGCACAAGCAGCCTGAATCGAGTGCAAGTAATATTGCTATAAAAACTCATCTTGGTCAGCACCATTAGCTTGACTCGGCAGCCCAGCATCACCTAGCCTTGTATAGAATAGATGATTTGTTCCTGCTGATCTACAAGGAGGCTATCGCTGTGCCCGAACCAAGAGGCCCCCTCAGGTGATCCGGGCAAACCCCAAAGTCTTATCTTGCTGCAGGGCGGAGGATCGACCACACGACAAACCACAACTCACACCACCCCAGCAGAATTGAATCAAAAGAAGCCAAAAGAGTCATCAGGATTCAGCCTGAGTCAGAGTTCAGAGCTACCGCAGTATAAAGCTAGAGTCCAGCTCACTGCGCATTGAGTTTTGAACATCTTGCGCGCACTCGATTATGGCGGGCGGCCCTCCACTGAGTCCAACTCCCGCGACACGCGGCAATGCTACCGCGCCCCTCATGATACCAAACAAGCGCATAGGTAACAGCAATCGTGTTGCCATGCTTCTTGCAGAGACTGCAATAAAGCCGCGCAAGTTTCGACCGCGCGCAAAGCGGAAGGACTCTAGTCTGTCGAGTTGCAGTAGCAGCGCTTCTCTCAACAGCATGGCCTGCATGCCTTACACGCCGCCAGGGTCCGCATCGCGCGCTTTATCTATCGGGCGAGCTCCACACGGCAGGCGGCGAGCGAGTCTGTTTGACGAGACTGATGATTGGGTAGGAAGCATCTCTGCAACGCCTGTTGCCCAGTCCTTCCAATACCTCTTGACACCGCCGGACAGCGTTCCAAGTCTTAGCAGGTCTTCATCGCTAGACTCAATTGAATCACACAGCGAAAGTCGCGCATCGTCTTGTTCTCATCGCAGCGCACGCATTGCAACGCCTGTTCGCGAGCCCGTTGATCTGACCATTGAAGACCCACTGTTCAGCGCCCAGGATGAACTATTCGCGCCGCAATTTATGTCACCTGCGCGGTCTGATTCGCCATCCAAGTCTGCGCTATCGTTCCTGCTCAAACCGCTCACATCCGTCGGACCTACACTGCGATCCTCCTCCTTTGTTTCCTCATTGTCGTCTGGCCTGAGCGCATGGGCTGCCAGCATCGCTGCAGCACAATTTGACCAGGCCAATCTCATGCTGCCGAGCAATCGACCACATTACCAAATCTCGGCAGCATCTCATCGGCTTGCGCGCCCAGATGCAGTCAATGCGCCGAAGCCTGTCAAGCAATCCGGGAGTCAAGCAACAGCAGCCCTTTCAGAGCTTGAAATGGAGCGCGCGTTGACTGGTCCAGCCCCGCATGATACCTCTAAAATTGGACAAGATGCAGAAGCGGAACGACTCATGCTCATTGAGCTTCAGCCGTGGCCACGCCAAGCAAATGTGGCAGAATCACCTTCAATCGAGACGGGTAAACGCAGAAGACCGCGTGAACCACGTCTAAACCCGGATTTTCTGCGTATATTGGTTCTGGAGCAGAACATGATTCGCACGGGCAAGCTGCGTGGAACCACAGGTTATGCACGTATGATCCTGGCGGCAAGAGAGGACGACGCCCGTGACGATCTGATCAGGCGTGGGTCCCTCAGGCAAATCATGGTCATCGAGTGATCTATGCGCAGGCTTTGTACTATATGGGCTCTGAAAAAGTAGGAAACCGCATGGCGATATCTTCAGGCATGATTTCGACATCGGTTGTTTGCCAGCCAGTTGGATATGCAGACACGATACGATTCACGAATAGTCAATTGGTTTCCAAGGTTTGCATTTAGTATAGCGGTAGCAACATATGCAATTTCACGGTCATTTGCAGTATTCGTTCCAAGCTTAAGGTTGGCCATTATGCCCGCGAATATGGCGAACATATGCACATATGGCTCTTGATAAGCTGCTGACTCGCAATGACAGCGTATATCGTGCTGTCAAATATTGTCTCTGCCTAGCTTGTCGAGAAATGTGGTGAAGGGTATAGCTCAGGTCTGTGCTGCTCCTGAATCCGACCATCTCAGTATGACGCAGGCGCTTCAGCAGTCCATTTCAGGCACATCCATCGTCATAAACGTGGTCACGACGCCGGGGAGATATATACCCCCTGACGAGCTGATTAAAGCAAAGGAGGTGGTGGACAACACGAATCAATGTATACTGAGCGAGCTGCTGAGCAAATGATGGCGGGTTGAATAGCACATCCACTGCCATATCAAGTAAGTTGCGATGTGGATTCAAGTCAACGTTTGGCACAATGGTAAGACGTGCATCAGATGGCAAAGAAATGAACAGCTTCTTGACGAGAATGTATGTTGACGGTTGAGATTTGTATATGTGCAGAAAGCCGTAGTTGCAGCCTTTACAAGATAACGCATCCACCAGCATAACCCCCTTGCCAGCCGTCTGGCAGTGCAACGTTTGTCGCAGGCACCTGCTCCTTGATTTGTGTCTTGGTCTGTGAGCATTAGCAACGCTCTGCCTCGTTTGTCAGGTGATCGTACGGGCTCCATCGTGATTGAGTGCTTCTTCGTAGAGGCCCTGATTTGGGGATAGACTTGTTGTAAAGCAGACTCCGAGTCCTCCTTATACGTCAAGTGCCAGGAGCGGATAAGTCACGAGTGGAAGCCGCAGGGCAAGAGGCGTTTCTTTGTTCGGCAGCATGGCGAGACGATAACGGCTCGGCCACGGTGGCTTCCAAAGTGAAGGTATTGCCTGTCGAGCGTCTGAGACTCAGAAAAACCTGGACAATGGATGACTCTGCATGGCATCGCGCTCAACCAAGCTGATCATGGCAGCTCCGGGAACGGGCGCTGAAAGCTCGTTGAAATCCTTCGTTCCATCTCACATATCTGACGGCAGCCTAAGCTTGAATTGGCTTACAGAATCTGAACGCTGTCAGAGCCGTTGCAAACTGACCTTGGTGTGGCGCCCCAGATATTACTTGCCATTGCCGGTGATACGTTGAGAAGCTCAGGCGCCTGCGCGCTGTGGCGTTTCGAACAATGGAAGCATGCTGCAATTTGTAAAGCATGAGAAGAACCATCGGACTGACCAGACCTACCCGCTAGCTCTGCCTAAGCAGCTTGACCAGATTGCTGTCGCCATCGACATCCATTACCATCATTCGCCGTAGACACGTACCTGAAGCATAGACCGAGCAGAGACAGTGACGTGAGTGAGAAGATCATTGACGCGAATTTGCTGGTGTGAGACCGAACAAAGGCTCGAAGTTGCATTGTTCTCTCATTGAGCGCCACAGAAGCTAGGCGACCGTTGCATTCGCTTGAGCAGCAAACAGCTCTAAGCAAGAGCTCGATGGAGCTCAGTTCAGTGAGCCGAGACCCACATGAGGGCCTGAGAGACTGCCCTAGCCAGAACAGCGTCGAAAATGGTATTCATCGTCAGCCAAGCGCAATGTGCGCTATCGGGGTGACACGGGAAGCAGACATTCAGTTCAGTCGACAAGTGAAGAGCAGCATCGTCTCAAGCAACATATAGGCATGAGCAAGAGTTGTGCAGCAGCGCCTGTTTATGTATCAGCGGTAGTCTTCTTTGGTGGCCATAGAAGGCAATTTTCGTGTCGTGTCAAAACGCAATCCAGCAGCTGCTACATGGCCATCTTATGCACAGGCTCGTTCCTAGCTTAGCCAGTGCATCTCTTGCTTCGTACCGCTTGCCCTCAGCTCGTGCTACACGTCTATTACCATGTCTACGCTTCGCTCGCAATGCGGTGACACTCCGCCCATACCAAGAAGAATGTATTCAATCGTGCTTGACTGCTATCGATGAAGGCAAGCGCCGTATCGCTGTCTCTCTGGCCACGGGTAGCGGTAAAACTGTCATCTTCACGCACCTAATTGCGCGTGTACCGCCATCGGGCCAACGAACGCGAACGCTCATCCTCGTACATCGCAAAGAGCTTGCGGATCAGGCCGCCGGACATTGCGCTCGTACGTACCCGGAGAAACGCATAGAAGTGGAGATGGGTACATCGCAAGCTTCTGGAGCTGCAGACATCACTGTCTGTTCAGTACAGAGCTTGACACGACGCCTAGACAAATTTGATGCTTCAAGGGTCAAGCTCATTCTCATTGATGAGGCGCATCATGCAGCTGCATCTTCATATCTGGATGTGCTTACCCACTTTGGTGCTGATACACCTGACTCGGAGTGTATCGTCATTGGCGTGTCAGCCACACTGTCACGCACAGATGGTCTGCAGCTCGGCTCTGCACTAGATCACGTTGTATACCACCGCGACTATATTGAGATGATCAAGGACAATTGGCTATGCCCTGTCAAGTTTACCCAAGTCAAGCAACCAGAGACGAATCTATCGAAAGTGCGCCTCACAAAGTCAGGCGAGTTCAATCCGACGCAATTAGCAAAAACGGTGAATACGCTTGCAAATAATATCGTGAGTGTACGGTCATGGATTGATCGATGTGCCGGACGCCGGAGAAGTACAATAGTCTTTGCGGTGGACATTGGTCATGTCAATGATCTGACAGAGACGTTTCGCCAGCATGGATATGATGCACGCGCAGTCACATCTTATACCAGCAAAGCAGATCGCGTTGCCCTAGTCGAAGCATTTCGCCGCGGTGACTTTCCAGTACTCATCAATTGTGGTATCTTCACGGAAGGCTTCGACTTGCCAGAGATCGACTGCGTCATGCTATGCCGCCCTACGCGATCAAGGGGATTGCTTGTTCAGATGATTGGCCGTGGCATGCGGAAGGCAGATGCGAAAGCTGATTGTCATGTACTCGATTTTACAAGCTGTTTGGAGAATGGTGTAGTCTCCTTGCCTACACTCTATGGCCTTGACCCGAATGAGCTGCTTGATGCTGAAGAGCTGACATTAGAGGAAATTGAGCGACGTGCTGCAGCTGCATTGGCGAAACGAGAGGCTGCAGCAGCCGAGTTGGAAGCTCTCGGTGCTCCAGTCGAGACACGCGAGCCACCAACGGCCGTGACCTATTTCGACTACGACAACGTTGAGGATCTAATGTACGAGCTCAATGCTGGCGATGGCAGACACATCAGCACGCTCTCGCCACTAAATTGGGTACAAATCGATGCGAAGAAATATATCTTGTCACTTGGCAAGCGCGGCTTCATTCGCGTGCAGCCTTGCGCGTCAGATGAATTTCTCTGGATGGGTACGGAGACGCGCACGTTACCTCACTATGTGGATGCAATCCTGTCCAAGCCCAAAGTGCTCTTCGAAAAGATGCCTGGAGTCGAAGGCGCTATTGCAGCAGCAAGTACGTATGCGGTAAAATGCGTGCCTCGCAGTACATTGCTTAAGCATGCCCCTTGGCGCAGTGCAGAAGCTTCTGAAGCGCAAAAGAAGCTCGTTGCCAAGCTAGCGAAACGCTCCTTTGAGGACCGCTCGCTGACAAAGGGCGAGGCAGCTGATTTTATTACGCGCTTCAAGCATGGCATCAAGGGCGTTGTGGCCAAGAGCAATAAAGAGAAGCGAAGTCAGTATCGCGTAGAGAAGAAGGACTACGCGGAATACGAAAAGATGACGAAGCAGCAAGCGAAACTTCGGGAACGGCAAGACAAGCTTGATGCGATCCGGCAGGATCGAGTGGTCGTTGGCCCGATGAGTGTTTGAGCTATGTTTGAACGAATTTGTGCTATTGTACAGTGCCATCTTGCTGAAGCCTCTGGATTTCTTGATCCGAGTACCCGAGCTCTTCCAGAACGGCAATGGTGTGCTCGCCAATACTCGGCGGCGCAGACTTGATGGATGCAGGTGTATCGCTATATTTGACGGGTACGCCGGCCACTTTAACACTTCCAGACTTGCTCGCCTTACTTGGCAACGTCTCAATCATCTTGCGTGGCTCGACTTGTGGGTGGGCAAAGGCGCGTTCGAGGTTGTTCACTGGACCAAACGGCAGGCCAGAATGCTTCAGCTCCTCGCACCACTCTGCGACAGTCTTTGCTTTGAAGGCGTTATTGAGGATATCCTCGACTTCCTTACGATGCGCCACGCGCGCAGGATTGGTCAAGAAGCGGTCGTCGTTGATGTACTCGGGCTTGCCTAGCGTTTCCATGAGAATGGCCCATTGTCGATTGCTGGTGGCCCCAACCACAATATGAGCGTCTGAGCATGTAAATGTATCGTATGGCACGATACTAGGATGACCACATCCGAATCGCGTCGCCTCTCTGCCAAGATTGAGGTAGGATGAGCCCAGGTTGACCTGTAGCGATAAACAAGTCTCGAGCAACGATGCCTCGATTTTTTGACCCCTGCCCGTGAATTGCCGTGCGTAGAGTGCTGAAGTGATGGCACCGTAAGAGTAGAGCCCTGTACACAAGTCAATGAGCGCGACACCAGGCTTGACGGGGTTCCCTCCTCTTTCGCCAGTAATATGGAGCATGCCTCCCTCTGCCGCTGCAATCACATCATAGCCTGCTCTCTTCGCATACGGCCCAGAAGAGCCATATCCAGAGACACTTGCGTGAATGATGCGCGGATTGATGGCACTTAGTACACTATAGCCGATACCGAGCTCATCCAGCTTGCCAGGTAGGTAGTTGTCGACAACAACATCGCACTCCTCTGCAAGCCGCTTGATGATCGCCACGCCTTCCTTCGACTTGAGATTGACCGCAAGTGATCGCTTGCCTCGATTACAGCATGTAAAGTACAGACTTGTCTCTGTCACGCCTTCAGCAGTTCCCTCATCGCCAGGCTTATTCCAGAACGCGTCTTCCGCCTTGTCCTTCCAATGCCGCGTATCGTCGCCAATCTTGGGGATCTCGATCTTTATGACATCTGCGCCGGCATCGGCGAGCATCTGAGTCGCATAGGGACCAGCAAGGATGCGTGTGAGATCAAGGACTTTGATGCCGGCCAGGGGGCCGTGTTTTTGAAAGTCTTCAGCTGAAGGAGGCTGTCTTGGGGACGGTGTCGAGTAAGACCGGCATAGGCGAATGGATACTGCTAAGCTACAGCCTGTGCCATGCCTTAGATGCCGCACAGGAAGCATTGTCTGTATTCTACTTGATGGATGGCGCGTGAATGTTCAAAATGCGGAGTGATGAAGGATGGAAATTACCGATAAAGCCATAGAGTGCATGAAGGAAGAGCCAGGCATTGTGCAAATGTATGATGATGCTACTTGGGTCTACCCAGATGTATGGCAAGGACTAAGCAACGTGACTTTTTGATATAGACCATGAATGTCTAGTCAAAGCGATAAAAAAGGCCAAGCGAGCCGGTTTAGTGTGCATAAGACTCGCTCGACATTTTTAACGCAAGAATGAGGGGATGCAAGAGACAGTGTGCTTTACACAGAGTCGAGCACCGGAATCTCAGTGGTAGCAGTGCGGTCCACCTTAGTTGAGCCGGTCTCCTCGCCTCCGTGGAGCTCGAGCAGACGACCAACGTCAAGGGCCGGGCGCTTGAGGATCTTGGCCTTTGAGGTGTAGCAGTTGGCGAGCGGGTAGATGCCCTGAGTAGCCTTCTCGATTTCCCGGCCAATCACTTCAGGAATGAGCTTTTGCACCAGCTCCTTGAGCGAGCATGAAGCAGCCTCACGCTGAATCACCTCGAACATTTTTTGCCTAATCTCGCGGATCTGGGCGGTCTGTGCGTAGCAGGTCTTCTTGACCTGGTTCTGACGGCGGCGAGTAGTAGCAATGACAAAGAGACGGACGAGGTACTCATCTGTGGTCTTGACGACGACATGCGCCTCGATGAGTGTCTGCCACTTGCGCACAAGCGAACGGAGCTTGTCCTGTGTGAAAGACATGCCGTGGAAGTTGGTGAGGCAGGACTTGCCTTGCACTTCATCGACGCGAAGCTTGATCTTGCGGAAAGCGTGCTCCTCGTCCTTCTGGAGGTCACCGAGTGAGGCCTCGATGATGCGGCCCTTGAGGGCGTCGTTGGCGTTCTTGAGACCAGCGGAACGGTTGGTGAGTGTCTTGCCAACGTTCTTGACTTCAAACATGGACGGCGCCTTGATATCGAACCAGTCCTTGCGGGAGAAAGGGTCCTGGGTCTTCTTCTTTGTTGCCCGCTTTCCCTTTGACAGTCTCTTGTTCTTTCCGACAGCCATGATTGCGTGTAGGAAGAGAGTGTTGGCCTGTTTGCTTGCTGCTCTTTCTTACCTTTGATTCTTCCTTCGCTGCTTGTCGCCTGCCTCTCTCCCTTGCGAATTCCCAAATTTCGCATCTCGCACGTGTTTACTCATTGCTGACTGCGAGACCAGCCATAAAGAACACCCGGGTGTGTAATTGAGATGAATTCATCAGATGGCACGACACGACATCAATTCGCTGCTGCTGTTTGGCACATTCTACACCTAAGTATATGCAAGAGCATGCGCAGACTGCATGTAGCTATTCTTTGTTTGTCACAGCTATTAGGTCTCTTCTTCTTTGCACGAGGCTTCTTTCCACTACAAAAAGCTGCCATCAAGGATTATGCATCAACAAACTCGCTTGACGTGCCTCCAGTATTTGACAGACTTATCTTTATTGTCATAGATGCACTGCGCGCAGACTTTGCCTTTGGCCCCGACTCTTCAATGCATAATCTGCATCGAAAGATCCTCGAAGGAGAAGCACTTGCCTTTACTGCACGCGCATCCACACCAACTGTAACGCTCCCGCGTCTCAAGTGCTTGACAACAGGCTCCATCTCTGGCTTTCTCGATGCTGTTTTGAATCTTGCTGAAGCAGATGAGAGCTCTGCTAAGACGATGCAAGACTCTTGGGTCTACCAGCAAGTCGCCCAAGGCAAGAAACTTCGCATGTACGGCGACGATACTTGGCTTAGACTCTTTCCAAATGCTTTCGCCGAGACCGATGGCACCACGTCGTTCTTTGTCAGCGATTTCAAGCAAGTGGATAACGTAAGCTTCGATCGGTATGCTTACTGCTAATACTAGAATGTTACAAGGCACATTGAGCCTGCGCTGTCGAGTCAAGATTGGGATACGATCATTCTGCATTACCTCGGCCTTGACCATATCGGACATCTATCTGGTCCAGATTCAAAAGATATGCCCATCAAGCAAATGGAGATGGACGAAATTATCGACCAAATACACGCTTTCATCAAAGACCAAGACAAAATGAATGGCCACTCGACGGCCATTGTCGTAGTCGGCGACCATGGTATGACGGCAACAGGAAATCATGGAGGTGCAAGTGACGCAGAGACGTTGACCGCTGCATTCATCATCTCTGAACGCTTGAAAGAGCTGACGCTCGGACAAACGTGGCCAGCACACCAACAAGGCACGTATGAGTTCTACCGAACCATATTGCAATCTGATTTGGTGCCCATGCTATCAATGCTGACAGGTACACCTATTCCAGCCAACTCCATTGGTAAGGTGCCTACCATTGCTCTAGATCTGTGGCGTGACTCGAAGGATCGCCTCAGGGCGCTCCGTCAAAATGCTAGACAATTGCAACAACTGCTCTTGGCCGGCGGCATATCGAAACGCATTCGTACCACTTTGCCATGCATAAAAGGGCTGGAAAATGCGGAGTGTGATCTTGCACAACTCAATTTCGCGTTCAGCTCCTCGGAAGCTGATGAACGGGACTTGCTAGAAGCTCTTGACGAGATGCAAATCATCCTCAAGGCATCTTCGAATGACTACAATATGCCGGATATGTTTCTAGGCTTGGTTATTCTGGGCAGTACGGCACTAGTAGCGCTCACTAGCTATCTTTTCGCCTTCCGGTCCCGGTTCGAACTGTTGCTGCTGCTCGCCCCCGTTGGCTATGCCGCGACTGCATTTGCCTCGAGCTTCGTTGAAGAAGAGCAAGTCTTTTGGTACTTCTTAACTGCAGCATTGCTTTTCATCGTCCAGTATGCTCATGCAAGGCAATCTGCGAGCTTGAACCTCAATACTGCCTTGACAATTATGGCACCACTTTTGCTTTTCCGACTGCTCAGGCGATTCAACCAAACTGGACAAAAGCATGCAGGCATGGATGACTTGAGTGCTTGGCTCAAGCATGAATCTGTGCTCTTTGATCGATTACTTATTGCCACGTTTTTGGCGACAGGCTTGCTCCTATCCAGGCATGCTCGACTGAATTTGGCTTGGTTGCCATTCTATCTTGCATTCGGTAGTATCGCTACCTTCAAACTTTCTTCACATTTCGGCTACGGAGGATTGGCAGATGTATTAATTGCGAAGCCGCTCTCTGCATGGCTCTCGATGGGTATCGGCAGCATTCTAGTACGGCTACGACGAAGTTCTAGCGCGACGATTTCGCTTCTGCAAGTTTTGGCAGCATTGATCTTTTGCTTACAGGCACGCATCGACAGCCTACCTATCCTACTGCTTCTCCTCGGCATCGCTCGCAGCTTGCGTGACAACAAGGGTAGTCCACGACCAGCATGGCTCGAGAAGTGCATTTTCATTGCATTGTGCTCGTTGCAGCAATCATCCTTCTTTGCCATGGGCAACAGTAATGCATTGTCGGGGCTCGATCTCTCACAAGCATATAATGGTATTGGAAGCTATAATGCTATCCTGGTCGGCCTGCTTCTCTTCATTTCGAGCTTTCTCGGTGCTTTCTTCTGGCAAGTCGAGATCATTGCATGGACACGCCATCCTGCCCAGAATACTGAGCCTGATAGGAGCAGCTTCGCAAGGGCCTATATGGTCGTGCTGTCAACATCTTACGCATTTGCGTTAGGCCTTTCTTGTCATATTCTGCGGCATCACCTGTTCGTTTACTCAGTAAGTCATTCTCCTTCAAGCACATCTACTCACAGAATCAGGTCTTCAGTCCCAAATTGCTCTATGAGATTGCGTGGTCATTATTCTATACGCTCGCCTCTTTGTCTATTTAAGCATCTCGCATCAAGCAGCCTTGAATGTCGCTGTTGCACCATCATAGGCAGGTTCAAGTACCTGGTATGTACATGTAATATTTTCCGCCTTGAACTTGATCATGATGGTCTCTGCAATGTGCTGAAAGTCGCTTGTAGCCAAAGCAAGAATGGTCGGTCCTGCACCTGACAGACAAATGCCACATAGACCCGGGTGCGTCTTCGGTGTGACAGAGGCAAGCACCTCTGGCAGGCCAGGAATGAGAGTCTTTCGATATGGCTGATGCACACGATCTTGCATCGCTTGATGAATCAATTCTGGGTTTGGTGGTGAGCGCGCCAATGCCGTTGTCAAAACTGCAAGGCGTTGTAGATTAAAGACAAGGTCGCTGCGCGAGTACTGCGTCGGCAGCACTTCTCTTGCTTTCGCCGTGGAAACTTCGAATTGTGGAATAATGGCGATGGCTCTGAGTTCTCTTGCCCAGCCGAATGTGATGTGGTGTCCGATATGCATAGGTGGCTCCGGCGGCCGAAGACCCGTATCAATACCACCAGCAGGCTCCGGTAATACTTCACTCAGAGGAATCTCCTTCCGCTCAGTGTCTTCTGCGCCCAGCTCGTTGAGGAAAGATCCGACAAAACCTCCCATCATGGCTGCCATGACATTATCTGGATGCCTCTCAATCATAAGGCAGTAGTCCATCATGCGCTCCTTGGACAGACCGAGTCCACCAAGCATATCACCAAGCATAACACCAGCCACCACAGCCGCACCAGATGAACCAAGACCGCGTCCTAGTGGTATGCCATTGTTCATATGAATTCTGGTGCCAAGCGGTATAGCTGTAATGTTGTGACACTTGAGGACATAGAGCGCCGTGCGTGTGATGAGGTTCTGTTCAGGGTCTCTTGGCACTTCGTCTGCGCCCTCGCCCTCGTAGGAAAGCTGGCAGATGGGCTCATCATCGACGCCTATTTGCACGTCCAGTGTTAAGTAGATGGACAGACTGATGCCCACGGTATCGAATCCAGGCCCGATGTTGGCTGATGAGCACGGTACGCGTATCTGGCCTGCTCCCTTCATGATGACCGCCCCTCAAATGCGCACTTGTTCTTTAGCTGAGTCTTGATTGCGCTCTCAAGTTCTTTTTTCTTGGTCGTTTCTGGTGGTCGCGCTTTCGATGGAAGATGCATGTCAACACAGTGCGGACCAAGAAGCTGCTGAAGACGGCTTTCTATGATATCAAGGCCTCTTCTACAGATACTTTGAATAGTGCTCAGCTACTGAATATAAGCTGAGGCTCACAATGCCAGGGTACTTCCCCGTCCTGGGCGAGAGGACAAGTCCTGTACCCCTCAAGTCAGACCTACTCTCATGGTGTCCGACAATGGACTTGCTTGCTTCAGTCACAGATACAGACGAGATCCATGTACATCGCTCGGATGGTGTTCGAGTCTGGATCTCTTCAGCCGCTGATCTCCGCACAACTGCTTCCATTACTTGTATTGCTTGGAGGCCAGATGGGAAAGTGCTTGTGTTGAGCTTCAACGATGGTACAATCAGATTCATCAGCGTTAATGATGGAAAGCTTGTGGGTGCGGTACACGATGCGAGCGCTGCTCGGAAGGCAGAGGGCTCTCATCACTTTCTTCATTGGGTCGAGGGCCATATATCGCATGGCAGGAGAGACCCTTCATTGGCCGTGGACATTCGCCGCGAACTTCCGCATCTGCCACCTCTGCTGAGTGCATCTGCAGCCGACGAACACACCTTCATCTCGAAGAGTGCGGTCGAATCGATGATCCATGATCTGGAAAACTCAACGGAGCACATTTCGCTCATCGTGGCATGTCAAGCGAGTCGGTATTTCAGGTTCATTCTTGGCGCTTTAGAGGTCGATCTGGACTCGAACATTCCAGAAGATGCCAGCATCATACATTTCGCATGCTCTTCTGATCTTCAAGAACATGCTGTCCTTTACTCGACATCAACGGGCCTGTGGCTAAGCCTGTATCGCATGCCCGCTTTCCTGAGTCCAGATAGCATGATCAATGATCTAGTTCGCAAGTACAATGACTATCATGCAGTATCACGCTATCTGACTGAGTCGCTGTCATGCGTTCAAGAAGAATGGGCTGTCGTCCAAGACATAAGGCGTGCCAGCTACTCGAATTTGCTCGATTCCAGCGTAACTGAAGGCAATCAAATGGAAGGGGATACAGAAAAAGAGAAGCATGACTCAGCTCGGCACTCATTGTATTCATTGCTGCTGACCGGTGTGCCGGACGACGTCACTGCAGCCTGGTTCAAGGAAGAAATCAGCATGCGTGTTGTGAAGCGGTGGGAGAAGATGTGCATTGCATCTCTCAAATCTATGCGCACCATCATCTTTGAGTCATCCCTGCCAGCTTGCGAGCGATTAGTCATATTGCTGGAAAGTCTGCTCCAGACAACACAATTAGCAGGGTCACACGATGCAGACATCGCGAATATTGATGCCCTCTCTCAACTGAAAACTGAGATTCTCTTCCTCATGGCGCAGCTACACAGCATGATCAAAGATTTGACCACAGAGACGACCACTTTTGCGGCGTTTTGCGGATGGCTCAGTTTCACGCTTGACCGATTCTCGGAAGATGACGAGCATCCTGATACACCGATGCCAGTGTCCATCACCAAAGTGGCAGAATACATCAAGCATCATTTCCCGCGCAGTCGAGTCGCCTCAAATTTTGAGAAGGAGATGGGTCCAGTGCCCCAGACTGCCGTCTTTCCTGGATTGTTGGATCCTGAAGCTTTGCATGCTTCTTTGCAAAATAGCTTGCGACGCATGGAAGATGCTAGCCGAGAGTTCTTCACCAAGCCTGTCCAGCTACTCAAGTCCCAGTGGCAACACATTGACAGTGTCTTGCTCTGCAGCAGTGCGAGCAGGACAGCAGGCAAGATCTTCCTTCGCCCTGGTCGGGATCAGGCCATTGTTGCAGAGTGCCTATTTGCCCAGAATCCCGAAGACGATCGACTCCCTAGCTCTGTTTCACAAGCACGGGTTTCTCTGCAAGGTCAAAAGCTAGCCGCTGAAGTGAATGTCGTGGCTCTCGCAGAGGACGAGGTTGGGAAGTTGCGCATTGAAGATATGCTTCAAACACGGTCGAATGAAGTGCTTATCCTGGCAAAGATATGCGGTGATGGTCGGCAGAGTATCCTGCTTTCTCATTCGCTCAGCAGCTCTCAGGTTGATGCATTGCAGATGGATGTACAGGCTGCTACGCGTTTCAGAACACTTCCTCAAGGGCAGCACGCTATCAGCATGAGTGTAAGTGGTAGAGCAGGGAGAAGAAAGGGCTGTTATCTGCTGGCGGATAGACAGCGCCTGACGGTGTTTGATCTTGATGGCGAGGATAATGAGCAATCCACATAGCATGATTGTCTACACCTTTCTATCATGTTCCATCTGAATTGTTTCCTGTCGCGGTGGCCATTTCA
Source organism: Protomyces gravidus (assembly GCA_003717255.1). NCBI lineage: Eukaryota > Fungi > Ascomycota > Taphrinomycetes > Taphrinales > Protomycetaceae > Protomyces > Protomyces gravidus. The sequence continues at coordinate 100,415 of QXDP01000066.1, read as the reverse complement.
GCAGCCGCATCATCGTCGACCAAGACACATCAAAGCGCAATCATTCTCAGCTCAAATCAAATCTAGCGTGGTCGGCTCAGGCAGTGCTCCAGATGTCACTGCTCCAGTGCTTCGGGTGCAACTCAGTCTCGAATTATTCAGAGTCTGGCGCCTTGATCTGCACACGATGCGGATCTGAATTCGTGGAGATCGTCGAAGGAACCACTCATGCGGGCGAAGCAAGCGCAAGAGATACGATAACGAGTGCGTATACTGCGCCGGAATTTGTGCAATCTGCAGAAGCGCAACAAGCATCCGAGCAGAATGCTGCGCCAGCATCTGAAGGAAGCCAAATACCCGGACTGCAAGGCATGATTACATCTCTACTGACATCCATTCTACCTGCCGCTCTGACAGGCAACCATGCGGAAGCGAATCAAAACAGCACGACAAGCGACCAAGCGCCGCAGCAGGGCTTCTCCTTCAGCCAGTTCTTTGGCGGTCAAACACCTCCGCAAGCTGGGCAGAATGCGCAACAACCGAGCCAGGAGTCTATAGGATCACAAGCGCAACGATCAGCTGAACAGTACAATGCACAGGCGAATCCAATGCCATTCAATGATTTCTTTACAGGGCTTTTCAGTGGTATGAATCAACCAGCAGCTCCGGCAGGTCACGCTGGTCCGCATTTTCAATCGGATGGCTCATCAATATCATTCTCGTGGAGCACACAGTACGGCACGCAATGGGGCTCGCAATCCCTCGATCCGACGCAACAAGAAGGAAACGCTAACAATCGACAACAAGCGGATGGCAACGCACCTCATGTCCATACATCCACTCAAACCTTTACATTTGGGCCAGGTATGAATGGCGAGCAAGGCTTCGCTGGTCAGCCGCCGACCAACATACCCGATCTCGCAACTTTCCTATCGCAAGCACTCAATGCTGCCTTTACGAATGGCAACATGCAGCCAGGCGATTTCGTTGCACCAGAGTTCTTCGATCAAGTCGTCAGCGAGCTGATGAATACAAACCCTCAAGCAAATCTGAATCCAGCGTCGGAAGATGTCATGAAGGCGTTAAAACGCCAAAAATGGCAAGGTACTGAGCCAGCTGAGGCATGCAGTATTTGCCAGGACGAGTATCAGCCACAGGAAACGCTCGTTGTGCTCAATTGTAAGCACGCGTATCATGAAGAATGCTGCTTGACGTGGCTTAAAAATAATGGCGTATGTCCCATCTGCCGATCACCTGTCACGATGCCTGGAGACAAGGCGAATGCGCCAGGCAGGCCTGCAGAGAGTACAGCGGGAAGTGCGAGCGATGCGACTCGGTCAGCTCCTGAACTCGAACAACAGTCTCAGTCCCAGGCCGCGCCACAAGGCCAGGCATCGCGAATTCAGCCTCCTCAGTTCAATTTTATGCCGTTTCACTTTCAGGTGGCAAATGGACGGTCTGCTTCACAACATGGCCAAATTGCGCGACCGCACGATGATGCCGAGTTGCCCGAAGATGAGCTTGACTGAGCACACGAAGTTGTTCATGTGAACAACTGACACGACACGACACGAGATACGACAAATAGCATGCCTTTGGCGAAATCAATAGCAATGACATTATTGTGTCCTTGATAGCAGTCATTAAATGTACATTCATCCATATATCGATTGTATATTTCAATCTGCTCCAGCACGCTTTTCCTTCTTCAGCTTCTTCACTGCCTTTTTCAAAGCCTTCTTCTCCGACTTGCGACTCACCGAAGGGTCAAGATACTTGGCTGTGTCGTGCTTGAGCTTCTTTGGCACCTTGAGATTAAGCCGTGTCATTGGACCAGGAGCGAAGATATCATCCGTAAGTTCCTGCCGATGCGGCAGTTTCCTGCCGCGGAGTCGATGATCAATCAACCACGTTCCAACCACAAACTCATCCTTTGACAATCGACCTTTTGCTTCTCGATCAACAAGCTGCCATACCTGTGCCAAGATCTCACTTTGCAACCGACTGCGTGACCAGATATCGCGAACAACGACATTGACCACCTCTTCGCTATAACGTGGCATGTCTTCCATCAAGAGACCTTTATTGGCAGCCCAAAGTCCTTCGTACCGTTTCCGGTCTTGTGGCGGAATAGGTTGTACTCTGCCGTGCTTGAGGAATTTCGCCCAATGTTTCGCGGACTGTGTCGGTTCTTTGCGTAGTGTGATGCGTTGTGAATGGGTGACATAGCTATAAGGTTCAATCTTTGGCGTGATGGGTCTTGGATTTTCGAGTTCATGGTGTGCAAAGGAGAGAGATGCGGCCATCAACGCAGCTCGCCCACCGTCGACACTCAAGCGCGTTGTGCCTGAATTACTGGCTGTGAGATTAGGTGAAGTGGATAGCGCTCGGCGGTCGATGGGTAAAAGACTGCCTGTGGATCGACTAAATGGGAATTGCGCATACAGTGCGTGCTGCTGACTTGGCACGCGACTCCTGTTGGCTGAAGACGGACGAAGAGGCGGCGGAGTAGAGAGGCTTATCCGGTCTTGTGCTGATTCTGTCGAAGCATCATGGAGTGCTCTATCTTGCGCAAACGAGATGCGCGCTGCTTTAAGCGATTCGGAGGGAAGCGTATCTGCTGCGTGCCGCGAAGAACTACGTCTGCCTTCATAAGCAGACTGAGAACGTACGCGAACAGGCTGGTCTGATGATACAGAGCGAGACATGCGGTTGCCGCGAGGTGCCTGCAAGACGTCTGGATGAAGAAACACGGACGGCAGCAGTAAAGGCGCTTGTATCGGTGCTAATGCCGGTGCGAGCTCTTCTGCTTCTGACAAATCAGTTGAGACACGCTGCTGAGGAGTCACAGCAGGACTCTTGCTAGCAGACTGACCGCGACTTGCTGGGGTATTCGAATAGGCTAAGTTTGCTGTCGATGGATGTCCGGAAGATACTGTTACTGGCGCGGTACTCGATGATCGACTCACAGGCGCCGTTTCGAGCAACTTGGCCGTTGAGTTGGACCAAGCTTTGCTCGCAGCCGCCAAGTAGGGATTGCGTTCAGGCTTGACAGGCGAAGGTGTCGCGATATGCTTGACTGGAACTGGCGCATACTGAGCACTTGAAAGTTGTGCCGCTTTGAGGGCTGCAGAGGTACCACCTACGCTCTGTACAGTCGTGATGATCTCAGACTTGGCATAGCTTGGTCGTCGTTGTGAGTTGGCGCTGTGGACTTCGTGAATGCTTCTGCTGTGATTATGCCGCTGTATTGGGCCTGGCTCGATGCGCAGAGAGCCGGCCTGCATGTGAAACAGCTAGGAAGTCGTTATTGATGCTGACTTTACACAGATGTTGGGTTGTAGATGGGTAGCTGATGCGCCAAACGCAGAGCCTTTCTCAAACGCGCGCTCGTATCGTGGCAATATTGACACACGGTGGACTGGTGCCGCGCCTGAGGCTGTCGCGACTAGGCGCCTCGAGCTCTTTGTACTTCAAGTGATAGATTTGTGCTTTGTGTCTTTGTGTTTCAGCTGCGCAGTTGGACATCTTGCAACGCATCATATTGTGCTCACATACTGACCGGGACAGAAGCCTATTGCTTTGTCTTCTAAAAGAACATTCTCTACACTGCTAGACATCTCTCGGTCTTGCTGCTTGACTTGCTAGCCTGCTGAACTACTGGCTTTGAGACCCGGCTGAGTCAGCAACTGTCTCTTGCTTCAGCGCATGGTCTCTAAGCTCAGATGCTGTGTCGCATTGGATAGAACATGTCATAGTCTGTCCATTATCGTGCCGCTAGGTGCAGTCTATTCGCTCATTACATGGTAAGAGCGTTATTGCGCATGAAAAACGCAGTTGCTCACGCTCAGGGCCTGGGTGACATTCTCATTCTCCATCTGTCTATGGCAGATTGGTGGACTACTTGGCTTCGGTCTTTGTCTGTTGTCAAGTGCATGGTACAGTATGGTGGCTTGGAGCTATACAAGTGCTTGCTTTACAGATCCTGGATCACCAGCAGGCAGTATTCCATTACAGGTACGTGCTTGTCTCGCACCGAAGAGCGCTGACACAGAGTCTGCCAACTACAGCATACTTCCACAGCACACGCCGGATGACGGACCAGCTTTTACAACGGTCACGGTCAAGGATGACGGTTCAGAGCGGTTCTGCACGAAGTGTAATGCCAGGAAGCCAGACCGAACGCATCATTGCAGATCATGCAAGAAATGTGTCCTGAGTACGTTCAAGTCTGTACTCTGCAGAGCTAACCATACAGAGATGGAGTACGCCTGTTTCTTGTCGATTGATTATTCTAACAACAGCCATCATTGCCCCTGGCTTGCCACTTGTGTGGGCTTCCACAACTACAAGCAATTCATCCTCTTTCTCAGCTACGTCTCGACATGGTGCATCTTCATGTGTACCGTAACATGCTTTTTCGTTTGGGAGTTCTTCACAATCAACGATCCGAACCTGGTAGAGGACCAGTTCTGGCCAATGTAGGGCCGTTCCACAACTTGAATTGTACTAACGCGTCAGTAATTGGATCGTTCTGCTCGTGCTCTCGGGCGTGGTCGGTCTCACTGTGGGTCTTTTCGGCGCCTGGCATATATCTCTCGTCTTGCGCAACTATACAACGATCGAGTATCTCGAAGAAACACGCTTCAAGGGAGACACCCGACGCTACCTGACGGCTGGCACACCAGAGGGTGTCTTCAACATCTTTGACATTGGATATCGGCTCAATTGGGAGCAAGTTATGGGCCATGAGCCTTTGCTGTGGCTCATCCCTATGAAACCTGGGTAAGAGCATCATGAGCGAGTAAACAGCTAATCCTTGCAGAATGCGAGGCGATGGACACAGTTTCCCAATTTCAGATCGCGCCGTCGAGAGGCTAAGAGAGCGTGATGCTCTCCATTCATTCGAGCCGATCAGAAGAGGACATGAACCGCATGAGGATCTAGAGATGTCTGACTTCAGAGAGTCCTTTGAGGTATAGCCTTCAATGCCTTCATGCCATCTATAGCATCATTCCACCTGCTTGAATGCGACGCGACGGCGAAATAGCAAATTAAAACGCGCAAACGAGGGAAGAACGCGCTTTCATACAATAAAGCATCGTAGAAGCGTCTATAAAAGAGGGCATTTCGCGAGACTACAGGTTCTGAAGAGCCTCGTATCTTCATGGAGAATAACCCATACGGACGCTCAAAACGCGGTCATGGCGGCGGCGCGGCGGCGGACTACAGCGCCCAAAGCGCAGAAAGCTACAACTACTACGGCAAAGAAGCCAACGACAGCAGCTACCTATCGCTTCGACCAAGCATGAGCCACGGAACGCAAACACACAGCTCATACGCCGCGAGCAGTACAGACCTTGCATCGCCATTGAAATCACATATGAAAGCGTATGAGGAAGAGTATGCAGATCCCAAGGGGCCTTATCAGAGTGCGTATGCGCCAGCGTATGGACACAATCGGTCAGATGAGATGCCCATGTACACAATGAGCTCTAGAGCTGAAGAGGCAGAACGCTTCGTGGCAGGTTCGCGAGATGGGATGGGCAGCAGCAGGGGTATCCAGACAAAATCGGCCTCGCTATTGAAGCGCTTTCCGATCTGGTGCTGGCTTATGAGTGCAATTCAGCTTGCAGTGTTCATCGGACAACTAGGAAATGCTTGGAAGCTGACTGGATCGCCCATTCAAATCAGGCCATCCTTCAATCCCCTGATTGGGCCCTCAGTCTACAATAGCATCAACATGGGAGCGCGTTATCCGCTATGCATGCATTCTGTCCAAGGCGTCACAGGTGTTGTCACGGCATTTCCTTGTCCGAACAATACAGCTTCGACCCTGACTACAGCCAATGCTTGCACTTTGCAGCAGCTTTGTGGACATGGCGCGCAATCAAATACTCAGCCGAAGCAGTGGTGGCGCTTCATTACAGCCATGTTTCTGCACGGCGGCGTGCTTCACATTGCATTCAATCTGCTCATTCAATTGCGTTTAGGGCCGCAGGTGGAGCGTGAAGTAGGCACGCCTATCTTTGCCTTCATCTACCTCGTCGCAGGTGTAGGAGGTTTCCTCTTTGGCGGCAACTTTGCCGGCGACGGTGTTGCCAGTCAAGGTGCTTCTGGTGCGCTCTTTGCCATCATCAGTCTCAGCTTGCTTGACCTACTCTATCACTGGAGACAAATTCAAAAGCCGATGCAAGGATTGATCATGCTTGTTCTAGATGTGGTTGTTTCCTTTGTGCTTGGCTTGCTGCCAGGTGTCGACAATTTTTCGCATATCGGTGGATTCATCTTTGGCTTGCTGATGGGAGTCGCCTTGATGCGTTCGCCAGATGCATTGCGAAAGACTCAGCTGCCAGATTCTGAAAGGAAACGCGGTCACCTGTTCCAAGACAGGAAAGCAGCATGGTGGGTTTGGACAATTCTTCGCTGTGCTAGTCTTTTGCTTGTCATCATCATCTACATCTTGCTGATTCAGGTATGCACGCTCCTCTCGCGAACGCTACTAACATGATAGAACTTTTACAAGGCTGACCCCGTCAAGTGCTCTTGGTGCAAATACCTCAGTTGCTTGCCAGTAAGCAATTGGTGCAGTATTGGGGATATAAAGACACAAGCGGTCCTGCAATGAGTATTACGTATCAATGAGCATCATATAAAGCATCTTCTAGGCCCTTTTCTTGCTTCTGTAGCTGAGTCGCGTTCAGATGGATCAACAATTTTCGGCTTCATTTTCTGCGTGCAAACAACTCAACAGGACTCGCGATTCCGACAAGTCATTCGGCGTCTCATTCAGCATACTCCAGCATGTTTTGCGCTAGTAAGCATCATCATGTCAATCTGCGAGCCTCGCTGCTAACACATCAGTATCTGGCGAACCACCGCAAGAGCCTGTTGTCTCAAAAGTGAGCGGGAGCCTTTTTGAGCGTCGCCTACTCGAAGCCTACGTTGCAGAACACGGCACAGACCCAACATCAGGCGAGGCAATGGATGCAGAGACTGATATTTTACCTGTACGAGTCTCAACAACCGCTGCACCACGACCACCCAGTGCATCATCGATACCGGCATTGCTTAGTCTATTCCAAAATGAATGGGATAGTCTTGCGCTTGAGACGTATGGCTTGAAGCAATCACTACATCAGACACGGCAAGAATTGAGCACGGCTTTGTATCAGCATGATGCTGCGTGTCGTGTTATCGCGCGATTGACGAAGGAACGCGATGAAGCGCGTAAGGCATTGGCGGAGGTGTCGCAGAGTATAGGACAAAATGGCCAGCCTGCTGCAGAAGCTATGGAAGGCGTCGAGGCAGAGCATGAGGATGGCACAGAGCAGGTAGCATCGGGAGAAGGTGTGCCATCAGGAATACGGACAGCTGTGGAAGCATATCAAGAAACTGCAAGTGCCGCGAGAAAGAAACGCAAAGTGCCAGAGGACTGGACGACAGCTGATGCCCTCAAAGAAGCCATGGAAGCGCCTGTTGATGAAGCGGCCAAGGCGCGTCTTGTTGTGCCTGTATTGTCCACCGCGATCAACAAGTTTGGACGTGCAAAGAATGGTCGCAAAAAGGTTGCGTTGCATCCGACAAAGGATTTCTTGGCCGCAGCAAAGGCCGACAAGTTCTTGCTCCTACAGACGGAAGGTCTTGCAGAGCTCTTTCAGGAACAAGTTCCGTCACGTACGTGCCTGATACAGCGATGGTCTGCTAACAATAGCTATTCTATGTACAGCATTTCACCCAGATGGCCATTTGCTTGGCCTCGGATGCAAGGACGGCAATGTCTATATTTACCATCTCCTATCATCCACGATCGAAGCCACATTTGGCCCGACCGCCGGACCCGTCACAAGCCTGGCTTTCGCAGAGAACGGATTCTGGCTTGCGGTCAGTTGTGCAAAGGAAGCTGATATTGCGCTATGGCATCTTGGCAAAGGTACAGCCATTATGCAAGTGCCTGGAGTTGGTGGCGCACAAGCAGTCGCTTTTGACGAGAGTGCACAGTTCATGGCAGTTGCAGGACATAAAGGCTTGAAGGTGTTGGCGTACAAAAAACCCGAAAAGCAATGGGACGTAGTGTTTGAGCATGAGGGGCACTTTGAAGATGTGGCCTGGGAAGCGCAAGGCAAGGGTGTTGTGGCGGAGACGAAGCAAGGCTTTGTACGGTATGGGATCTAGTGCTGCCTTGTATGCTGGTCCTTCAGTAACCTGCTATCCCTTAAGCTTGTAAATGACCTTTGGCTCTAACTCATTTCGCTTTTTCTTGTTTTTGTGGCAATCAACAACCGCGACGACCAAGAAGGTACCAGAAACATACAGGAAGGAAGAGGCTTGAGCCAGAGGAGAGCAATAGAGGGCCTACTCAGCGGGCGATGAATCGGCCGTTCTGCCTACCAGACACAGTGACAGATCTCACCGGAGCCATTCCGGTCACAAGTGCTGTACGCAATAGTCCTACCGGTACAGCAGCGCCCGCGGATGATATGCTTCTGGCCCTGCCAGATGCTGCTGTGAGCTCGATACCGCCTCGACGACACAGACGCGAGACGCTCGCCCAGACACACGGCTCTCGTCATACTGAGCAGGTGATCGACTTGACTGACTCGCCGCCACCTGCTGCGACTGGTGCACCGCCACTGGTCCCGTTGCAAAGCACGGCCAGTCGAGCTTCGGCGGCGCAGCGTACTGTCAATACTGCGCAAGTGATTGACCTGGACGCTGAACCAGATGTTCGCACGCAGCCGGCGCCTGTGTCCAACTACCCCTTACCAAACCAAACAAGGCCTACTTCACACACACCAGGCCAAAGCAATCGAGAATCCACATCAGGCGTCGATAGAACACGGACAAGCGATGCAGCGCAAATGATGCGTGCCATTCAAACAAACCGCGCATTGGCTGAGAGACACGCAATGCATCGTGCGCATCAACATGGTCGCGCACGAGGCGAACCCTACTCAACAGGCGGCCCTGCACGGCGACAAGCTCAAGGAAGGTATCCTGGGGATCTGAGACGCGCACCGCAACAGATGGGTCGCTTCGGACAAGACCAGATGGACCAAGTCTTTGCATTCTTTGGTTATCCTCAAGCAACAACGAGACCGCATGGTACCGGACCGGTGGAGCCGCGCGTCACTGGTTATCTAACAACGCCATATGGTGGTGGTCCTGTATCCTTACCACAAGATGGACAGACTGGCGCTGCAGCGATGCGAGCCCTTTCGATGCTGCAAGGGACGCGATTTGTGGCGCCGACTCTGGATTATGGTCTCTATGCACATGTTCGTGAACGAGCCCGAGGCCTCGCGAATGGCTTTGCAGGGCGTTTCTTTGCTGGGCAGGAGCCAGAGCCTGAACCGCCCGTTGAAAAGTACGATGCTCCTGAGCCATGCAAGGAACCGTTCACACGAACATTCACCTCCGATGACTATCTCGTATGTCCGAGTTGCGAGGCTGAACTAGGAAGCGGCGAGGATGAGCAGAAGCGTAAGATCTGGATAACGAAGTGTGGGCATGTATTTTGTGGGAGGTGTGCAGCGAGTATACTGTCGGCGAAGTATGCAAAGGGTAAAGGAAGACGGTGTGCGGCGCCCGACTGTGGCAAGGGATTATCCAAGTCGAAAATGTTTGAGGCTTATGTATAGTGGAGCAGAGAGTATCGAGCCGCTGGCGATGGGACACATTCTACAGACTAGAGTCGCATGACTAGATGCCTCGTCCCTACAAAGTAAGAGAATCTTGTAATTGCCTATCGACGCCCTGGTTGTCAACGACAAGATTATTCCCGAAGGTCATTCTTGTCCTGTCCTGATCTTCCATTGCCTTTTAAGTCAGCTCGCAAGACTGCGACAAGGGTAGGCAGATCACGACGATGAGAAATCCAAGCCCGTCAAGTTGCTGTTATCGTCACGCGTGAAGGGTATTGGGCCCCAGTTCTTCAACGGCTTCACCAATGATAAGAGCCGCTTCATACAACGCTGCCCAAAGTGTAATAATTTGGGCCCGTTGCCTTGTGTGACCAACTTCCTTTGAGTGGAGTGGAAGGGATGGACGGGGCGGCATTGAGAAAACAGCTGAGCTTCAAAGCGACTGAGCGAAGGAGAGGAGAGTAGGATGGTTATCTTCGTCTGCTTTCCCATCTCAATGTCCCTATTCAGTCCATTCACGATTTGAATCAAGCTGTGCAAATCTCATCCCGCCTTTTCCATCCCTTACGCTTCTCCATATACGTGAGAAGGTCAACTGCCGACATGAGGTAGAGTGGTGTATCCTCGTGTAGCGGTTTTTGTCGTCGCTAGACGTGAAGTACTTGTACTGCGAAAGCACGTCATTGGCAGATTTGAATCGTGAAGCCCATCGCCTGGTCAGAAATCGAGATTGCAAGCGTAGTCGAAGGTCTGAACGTCTATGACCAAAGGCCCAACAAGCGAAGGTGTACATGGTCATATAGACCTAAGCAAGTAGTAGCATTTTGCTCGCAGGTGCCCGTGCATCGATCTGAGGAAGACGGTCACGCGAGAAATCGTCATTGCGATGGGCCACTGCACATGAGGAAACTGCGTCATGCGTGAGCTAGAGCTTGTGGAAAGACCAAATTTTGAAGTCCTGTAGCATGAAGCGAGTAATGCCAAGGAACGAAAGTATACGAGCGTCTCGCTAGACAGAGTGAATGGTCCGAGTCAAAGAGGAAGCACAAAAAGTTTGTTATACGTCAGTTTGCAGCGCATGTGCATTTATGCAAAACCGTTGTCGGTCACAATCTTCGCCGGCTAAGGGGAAGACATGACCGAGATGGCCACGACAAACCGCACAGATGACTTCTCTGCGAAAGCCGACGTAGTTGCCGTTCTCCCACAAGCGTAAATCCCATCTAATATGCACAGAAGACTTTGCTTTGACTTTTGCATACCGAGCAGGACGATAGAAGGAAGGCCAACCCGTGCCAGAGTTGAATTTGTCTTGCTGATTGAAGAGCAATGCACGACATCGTGCACAGTGGTAGGAGCGAGGAGCGGCCCGGTCTTGCGCATGCTTTGTGAAGGCAGGGAGTGTAGCATAGGTGCCCGGTGGCTCTGTCTGCCGCTCTACCAGGACTTTGTAAGCTTCTGGCGATAATTCACGTTGATCAAGCATTGTCAAGTCATGCCTATGGCACAGCTAGGGCGATAGCATCAGCACATGTAGACAGCGGAACAGGATCAAAAAGGTGTCGAGCTTCCTCTTGTGCTATGTATTGCACTTATGAGTTGACAAGTGATAGTTGAACGCGTCGAAAAGCGAAGCACCGCACAAGAACACTCAAACTAAGTAGAAAGGGCAGAGCAGAGCCGCCGGGATCGCTATTGCCGCTGTAGTGTCGGAAGAAGTGCAGGTACGGGAAGGCGAGTGGAACAGAAAGCGGGGCGATAAGGACACGAAACCAGTTGACCGGTCATGGGCGAGGTAAGGGACACGCCAAGACGAAGATGAGTGCATGCGACCGATGATGAAGTTGCAGCGCATGGCACGCTATGCTGAGCCTGCACACGACATTGGCTTGAAACCAGTCAAAATCTCCGTCTTGTCACGCGCATATGAAATCGACTAACACTCATGCCAGCCAATTCAGCGCATCATCAAGTTTGTCACGACGCAACACATCATTGAGGGCCGCCCGCTAGAGCAAGGCTTCCCTATTCGTGCGTGGACATGCGAGGTGCTTATGGACGATCCACAAGGAAATGAAGTTACGCCGCCCTTTATCGACAAGGTCATCTTCAAGCTGCATCCCACCTTCCCGAACCCAAACAAGAGTATGCTGTGCTTCTACCGCGCGCAAAGCTAATGTCAGCCATCAAGCGTCCGCCGTTCAAGATTGCTGAGGAGGGATGGGGAGAATTTGAGATGCACATTGTCCTGCACTACACGGATGGTGGTGGCTCGCAAACGATTCCGCATGACCTCAACTTTCAAACAGAGCGCTATGAGAAGCCGCACACTCTGACTTTCAAGAATCCAAAGCCGAATCTCTTACGGGCCTTACAGGCTTCTGGGTCTGTACCAGCAGGATACGCGCAATCAGGCACAAATGGGGTCTCGACGTCAGGCTCACTGAAACGATCTGCAGAAGGAGGCGAGAAGAAGTCGAAAAAGGCCAAGCCTCGACCGGTGGATATGGAGAGACTGGCTGATGCACTGCAGAAGCTGAATGAAGATGATCTGCTTCAAATTGTGCAAATGGTGAATGATCAAAAGACGGACGACATGTATGTCAAGAATGACATTGAGGGTACGCCACTTCTGTGTGGCAGGCAAAGCTAATACTGCAGAGGGCGAATTCCATCTCGATCTACACACGCTCAGCGACAAGCTGTTGCTGGACATGATGAAATTTACAGACGAGGCTCTGTCAAGTGGGCGATACAAGTAGGCCCTTGTTGATACTTTCTATTGCTCTCTGAGTTGTACCTTCTCATCCATCTCCTGCTCTTTCTACTTCTACTTCATCCTTCATTGCTTCTTATCTATGTGAGCTCCTCCCGAAATTCCATTTTTACACGCTTGAAAGCACCTTGACTTGGCCGTCCGTTGCTCGCTGTATGAGCCAGGACCTCTTGCTGCTATCATGTCCCTGAACATTCTCCTCATTGGCAATGGCGGCCGCGAACATGCGCTTGCATGGAAGCTCGCAGAATCTCCAAAGGTGGCCAACATTTATGTTGCGCCGGGTATGCAGTGCGAACATCTAGCTACAAGCTAATATAGAAGGCAATGGAGGCACAGCATCGCTGTATAAGGTGCAGAACATCGATATTGGTGTATCAGACTTTGTCAAACTTGTTGACTTTGCGACTCAGCACGATGTCCAGCTCGTCATTCCTGGTCCCGAAGTACCGCTTGTCCAAGGCATCGAGACGTACTTCCGCAAAGTCGGCATCGCTTGCTTTGGCCCCTCAGAGGCAGCTGCACGGATGGAAGGATCAAAGGCCTTTTCAAAGGACTTTATGAAGCGACACAACATCCCTACAGCTGCGTACGAGAACTTTACCGATCATGCAGCTGCACAGGCCTATCTCGACAAGATCAATCACGACGTCGTCATCAAAGCCTCGGGTCTTGCAGCTGGGAAAGGTGTCGTGATCCCGGCAACAAAGGAAGAAGCCAAGGCGGCTGTCAAGTCTATCATGGTCGATAATGAATTCGGTTCTGCTGGTCAGGAAGTGGTCATCGAAGAGTACCTGCAAGGTGAAGAGCTCAGCATCTTGGCATTCTCTGATGGTTACACAATTCGCGCTTTGCCAGCAGCGCAAGATCATAAGCGCATCTTCGATGGTGACCAGGGTCCCAATACTGGCGGCATGGGGTGCTACGCGCCTATTCCAATCTCGACACCTGCGCTTGAGCAAAAGATCCGCTCAGCTATTTTACAACCGACCATCGATGGGATGCGCAAGGAAGGAATGTCTTTTCTTGGTTTGCTCTTTACAGGTATCATGCTTGGCGCAGATGGTGAGCCTCGCGTCCTCGAGTACAATGTGCGATTTGGAGATCCTGAGACACAAGTCTGCTTGCCACTTCTAGAAACAGACCTCGCAGAAATCATTTTAGCTTGTGTCGAACGCAGGCTCGACAGTATCGACTTTAAGATCCGCAAGGCGCATGCGGCGACGGTTGTCATGGTTGCTGGTGGCTATCCTGGCTCATACGCTAAGGGAGAGTCAATCACCATCGCATCCTCGCTCGCAAATGACACTTTCCTATTCCATGCTGGCACTTCTCAGAAGGATGGCCAGATCGTAACGAATGGCGGCCGTGTGCTTGCAGTCACGGCAACAGCATCATCTCTGCAAGAAGCGGTCAACAAGGCCTACCAGGGCGTCGATACCATCTCTTTTAAGGACGCTTTCTACCGCAAAGATATTGCGCATCGTGCACTCAATCGCAAGGACATTGCAACACAACAGCCTGGTTTGACATATGCGCAAGCAGGCGTCTCAATCGACCAAGGGAATGCGCTCGTGGAGCGTATCAAGCCTGCCGTGCGCAAGACACGTCGTCTAGGTGCAGACTCTGAGATTGGTGGGTTTGGTGGCACTTTTGATCTAGAGGCTTGCGGGTATAAGCATCCTATGCTTGTCACGGCGACAGACGGTGTTGGCACCAAGCTCCTTATTGCAAATGCGATCAACAAGCACGATACGGTCGGCATTGACCTTGTTGCAATGAGTGTCAATGACTTGATTGTACAAGGAGCCGAACCGCTCTTCTTCACTGACTATTTCGCCACATCAAAGCTCAATGTCGAGATTGCAGCTGCTTTCGTCGAGGGCGTCGCTGCTGGGTGTATTGAGTCTGGTTGCGCGCTTGTGGGCGGTGAGACCGCCGAGATGCCAGATATTTACTCTGGTGATGATTATGACTGTGCTGGTGCAGCTACAGGTGCAGTCGAGCGCGATGCAATGTTGCCAAATTTGGCCGCTATGCAGGTTGGTGATATTTTGCTTGGCTTGTCAAGTAGTGGTACACATTCGAACGGCTTCTCGCTCGTACGCAAAATCGTGGCGAGAACAGGGTTGACCTATGGTGCGCCGTGTCCTTGGCTTGATGGCAACAGTGGCGTATCTCTTGGAGAAGCGCTCCTGACGCCGACGCGTATCTATGTCAAGCCTCTTCTGCCGCTATGCCAGAAAGGTCTCATCAAGGGCATGTCGCACATCACGGGCGGTGGTCTTGTTGAAAATGTGCCACGCATGTTGCCTTCTCATTTGAGCGCAGAGATTGATCTGCAAGCATGGTCAGTACCGGAGCAGTTCCGATGGATGAAGAGGCAAGGTGGAGTGCCTACGTCTGATATTGCAAAGACACTAAACATGGGTGTCGGCATGGTTTTGGCTGTAGAGCAAGGCAAGGCGAAAGAAATCTCAGAGGCGCTACAAGGCCAGAATGGAATGGACGTGTATCATCTTGGCAAGCTTATCGAGCGGAGAGATGATCATGGCTGTACCCTGCTCAACGAGGATGAATGGGACTTCTAGGGTCTCTTCTAATAGCTAATTCAATCTATCCACTGCTACATATTCAGATGGGCAATATGGCAACGAGATTGAAATGTTTGTTTTTGTGTCGCAATCGGACTACACATAAGGACGATAACCAAATGTCGTCAGGCAGCTACATCGCATCTCTGCTCACGCCGACGCGCGTCGCTGTCCTATCAGCAACAATTAGCTCAAGCGCATTCCTATTTGGCAATCTGGGATGCACTCTTTTCGGACCTGTCGCATATCTAAAGTCATTGCCAGCAAGCACGGGTTCTGAAACGGACGCTTCACTGTCGCCAACACAGCGCGCTCAGCTCTGGGCCTTCTTTTACAAAGGCGCAATGCCAGTCATGATGACGCTACTGGGTAGCAGCATCGTCGCTTTCTCGTCAGCCGCTTATCTATTCTCTCAAGCGCATGGCGATAGCGCTGAAATCGGCCGCAACATTGCCATCATTGGCACGATGGCCAGCGCATTCGTACCTCCATTCACAATATTCAAGCTTGGCCCGACCAACAAAATCTTGCTCAATGTGGCGGCTGAGAAGGAAGAGGCTGCAGAGCATGCCAAGTACGTGGATCGACTCATCCGGAAGTGGAGTGGGTTGCATTTCTTCCGTGAAGTGGCCGGCGTGGTTATGCTTGCGAGCGCTCTTGCTCTCTCAGTTCTATGAATCCTGTCAATTGATGTTATTTCATCCTTTCGTATGATTATCTTTAATGCTCAAAGCTCAAAGCTCAAAGCCACTGTTCGTGTCAACAAATACAATACTTAACGAGCCGTGGCATACAAAGACATTCACATTGCTACTTGAGAACAAGTCCTGAACTTGTCGGACGTTTTAATGGACTCAGGTCCTTGCCAAAGTCAAAGACCTTTTTGCTGCCAGGTAGCGTCTTTTTCGGCGTATCATCCATCAAAGTTCGTTGAGCGGCGCCGAACAGCTTGCGTTTTTTCTTGAGGTTGCCACCTTGAGCTGCAATCTCCGCTTCGTCTCGTAGTCGTACCCTTTGATCGGTTCTCGTGGGCGGACTCAATGGTACAACCGATAGTTTGCGCGCCTTGTCCACAAATGGTGTCATGCTGAAATCGCTCTTCTTTGTCTTACCAGCAGCTGCAGCTTTGGCGATCGCCGCAGAAGTCATCGACTTGCCAGCCACACGCCGCTTCGCTACTTTGCCTTCTTGAACAGGCGTCGTATCGGGTGAGGATAATCTAGGCGGTGATGCCACAAAGTCTTCAACTTGCACAACCTTCGCCTTGCGCTTGACACCAGTCTTTGTGGCAGGTTTGGTGGCTCTTGGTTCATAATTCTCCTTGTCTGCTGCTAATGCGCGCCGCGCGGCAATCTGCTTTTGCTTCTGCGCCACAATAGCCTCAGGCACGGCATCATAGTCTGTCGTTGGCGCTTCTTGTAGTGTTGTAGGTGCAGCGGCGCGTTTGCGAGGTCTCTGGACAATAGGCGTGCCTGTATCAGAAGGCGCATCTATTTGTTCTTCGGCAGAGTCGTTTTCGACAGGCGCCCGACTCGCCTTGATAGTCTTTGGCTTTGGAGCAGCTTGTTTCACGAGCTTCGATGGTATTGGAAGTGCATCTTCGACGACAGCTTGTACGACAGGCTGAGCAAGAGCCTTTTGTGTCGCGGCGACGGCAGCTAATGCCGCAGTCACCTGCGAAGATCGCCTTCCTGCCGCTTGCTGCGTTTGCATCTGCTGTCTCATCCGCGCCTCGGCCTCCTTCAATAGCTCCGTGGTCAATTTGAGCGCGTCCCGCGATTCTTGAATATCCGCTTCGAGCCCATGCACACGAGCCGTCGTCTGCTCAAGCGCATGATTGACTTTGCGTAGCTCCAGATCCCTTGTGCGGACTTGCTCACGCTGTTCGCGCAACCCACGATCGCGCTCGCGCGCCAACTCGTGCGCTTCTTTCGCTTCCGCCGCACGATCTACTGCATCTTGGCGCATTTCGCGGACCTCCTCATCTCGCTGCTTCACATCCTCCTTCAAGCCTTTGATTTCGCGCTTGAGAGAGTCGACTACCGCGCGTGTCTGCAATGCAAGCTGGTGATCTTGCCCTTGCGCAGCATCCTGCGCTTGCCTCAACGCGTCCAATTCAGCCTTCAACGCGTCAATTTGCGCCACATGCACCTTCACCTGCTTCTGAACGTCTGAGCATTGTTTCTGTAGCTGCTCACAGCGCAGGCCTTCTTCCGCCGTCAATTTTCCCTGAATGACAAGTTGTTGTTCAAGTTTCGCGATGGTCCCAGCTTGTCGCGCGACTTCGTATGCATGACTTGCTTTGGCTGTTCTGACGACGGCCTTATAGTACCCTACCAAGTTCGGCACTAGCTCTGCCTCCATCCCAGCTTGTCCTTTGATGAATCGATTACCCTTATAACGGTCTTTTGTGGTTTTTGTTTTTGTTTATTTCTCAATCAAGTCACGTGTTTGACAACCACAGTCAACCAGAGATGGAACAGTCACAATCTTGTTCTACGCCAGGAATATCTTCTATGAATATGTGCTCCATCACAACTCTATGACACTTGCAGGATACGCAAGGTATTGGAATTGCCAAGACCACCACGCCATCCTTGAACAGCCACAACAACGGCACCACGCTCAAGGATGCCAAGCTTCTTTGCCTGCTCAAAGCCGAATTGCAAGCGCTCATCCACACCGTGCTGCCATTCCTCGCCCGTCTTGGGCTTCTCCTTGGTATACACAAAGGGCCATACACCGCGGTGCAAGTGACCATTGCGAGCAGTTGTTTCATTGCGCGTGACCATGATGATGGGCACCTGAGGGCGGTACTTGCTCACGAATCGCGCCGTGCTGCCAGAAGTTGACAGAACAATGATGGCAGCTGCGTTTTGCTCATGTGCAGCAGCGACGGCTGAGCAGCAGACCGTTTCAGTCGTGGCGGTAGGGCGCACTGTCAAGACGCGGATATCTTCAGATACACGCGGTGCGATGGCAGTCTCAGCCATGATAGTCGTTTCGTGCATCATGCGCACCGATTCGACTGGGTAGGAACCTTTAGCGGTCTCACCGGACAACATGACACAGTCTGCGCCATCGAGAATAGCGTTTGCCACATCTGAGATTTCGGCGCGTGTGGGACGTGGATTGTAGGTCATTGACTCGAGCATTTGAGTTGCGCAAATGACGGGCTTGCCAGCAAGGTTGCACTTGGCAATCATCATCTTTTGACAAAGCACGACTTCCGGTGCTGGAATCTCGATACCCAAATCACCGCGTGCCACCATGACACCATCCGTCTCCTTGAGAATCTCGTCAAAGTTGTGGACACCTTGTCTATTTTCGATCTTTGCAATAATGCGAATCTCTTTGCCTGCTGTACCGAGACATTTGCGGATCTCCTTGATATCCTCGCCACGACGGATGAATGAGGCAAAGACCATGTCGACATTGTTCTTGACACCAAATTGCAAGTCTGCCTTGTCCTTCTCAGACAAAGCTGGCAGATCGACATCTGTGCCAGGCAAGTTGACGCCCTTGCGCGAAGAGACCTTGCCATTGTTTAAACATTTGCACTTGAGTGTCTGTGCATCTGCAATCTCGAGCACCTCGAATGAAAGCACTCCGTCATCCACAAAGATGATCTTGCCCTTCTCAATGACCTTGCAAATATTCTTGTAGTCGACATACATGATTTTGTCGGTACATTTCTGCTTGTACGCATCATCACAGGTGATGATAATTTCAGCACCAGCAAGAATAGGGATATCACTGTCTCCCTCAGTCTGTCCTGTGCGGATTTCCGGACCCTTTGTGTCGAGCGCAATGGCAAGAGGTCGTCCAGCTTGGTCTTTCTCTGCCTGACGCGCATTATCAATGACGGATTGATGATACTTATACTCGCCATGGGAGAAGTTCATGCGGACAACATTCATACCAGCCGTACGCAGCTTATTCATCATCTCTGGGCTGTTGGTTTTTGGCCCGATTGTGCAGATGATGGACGACCTGCGCCAGTGTGCAGGCGGACGCTTCTCTGGGTCGAGCGACGTGAGCCATTGGACATTGTTGGTCACTGAATCGGTGTTAGCATCGTAATGGCCTTATCTCTAAGTCAAGCCGTGGCCTTGCAAGCGCGTTGCAGGGCCTTTCACAGCAGATGAAGCAGATCGAATCAACATACTCAGGGTCAAGTTATCCAGACTCATCTTGGCTTGATTATGTCGACTAGGATGAGGAATAGCTTGTCTACTCTTTCTATTTCGCCTTGATAGCTTTCTTGCTCGCGTCAACCGCAAAGAAAAATGAATTTGGGTGGGCGCGAACTCTGATTGGTAGCTGGAAATGCTCAACGTGGGATGCAATAGAACAGTCACATCTGCAGCTGCAATGGTAGATGAGTGAAGATTAGTATATTGGTCCTACTGCGCAATCTCGCTCTCTATACTCGCAAATCGCCGCAGCAGAGTCTCATACACAACAAACATGATGGAACTCTGCGCGCCCGTCCATGCTGTTCTCGGGCCGATACCACGGAATAGACCTGCTAGTCCTTCCATGCGGTAGATGAGGCGCATACCTTCAGCAACAGAATGTGTCGTGAGTGTATATGACCCGGGTGAGGGTACAGAAGTGTTGTACGATGTGCTGATATGCCGCACTTGGCCTGATAGTGCTTGAAAGTGCAACTGATGCGGGTTACCGGTGCGTGTAGACGGTGTCGGTGGACTCGCTTTTGTTTGTGATGATGAGGCAATAGCAGGGTCAGCTGGCTTTTGCGTTTGTATCCGCGTCTTGACAACATCAAGTGGTGTCGTCAAGGCACCAGACAATGCACCCGCTGCGCTACCAGTCAAGATCTCACCGAGGAGGCCGACATCTGGACTGCCGTGATATTGCCGCGCCCAAACTTTGAACCGCTCATAAAAAGCAAATTGCAAAGCACTGAAAGGCAAGTCTCGTACAAGTGTCGCCTTGTATCCGTGGAAGAACGCAGATCGTCCTTCTTCTCTGTAGATAGTGCGCACGGCATCAAGCGTCGATCGATAATTATAGCCCGAGGCAAAATGTGGATTCCGATACCGCCCTTGCAGTTGTAGACGCGTCTTGAGCACTTCACTCGGAACATACAACGAACTCGCGAACAAATCTCCCAGCAAGCCGGCCGTCAAATGTGTCAATGTTTCCGGTAAGCCCAAGGCTAGCAAATTGCGTTTCGAACTCTCATAGGTGCCGAAGAATATGGCCGTTCCTGGAATAGAGCCAAGCATGGCCGGCTTGATGCCCGCATACAGGCCGCGCAAGACACCTTCCTCGCGCAAAAGGGTGCGGTAAGCCGACGTCATGTTGAAGTATTTCGGTGTCGTTGGAGCGCCTTGTTGACGAGTCTTGACGGTATCGAGAGAGTGCATGAGAAGATCACCTGTCGAGCCGCCAATCATACCAGCGAGGATCGCCTTTGTCATGTTAGCACATCAGACGAGCATGCAAAAGAATGGCATTACGTGCAAGTATGGCGGATCTTCTTCCGCAACATCCTCATTCATTGTGAAGATTGAAAACAATGCTCCGCTCGGGCTCTGAGACTGATGAGAAATTAGCAACGCAAGGTCATGGAGCAGCTGCAGATATGTAGAATGGTCTTTTTCGATATCGCCGCTGCAACAATTTTCCAAATTTTGATGTCGACGACGATGACACTGAAAAGGTCAAGAGCTCGAGGCTGCTTGTACAATTGACTTGATGTTCAGCTGCTCGCGAGCTACAATGATTGAATCATGCTAGCTATCCCTAAATATGATGTCCGACGCATACAAAGTGCCCAAGTTATCACCTCACTAGCTCACGCTGCCAAAGAACTGCTTGAGAACGCGATCGACGCGCATGCTACCAAGATTTCCATAAAATTCGTCAACCATGGCCTTGACTTGCTCGAAGTGACCGACAATGGTGCAGGCATTCGTGCGGCCGATTACGCGACACTTGCTACGCCACATGCAACCAGCAAGCTCAAGGACTTTGACGATCTGGAAGAACTCGCGACGCTTGGCTTCCGTGGCGAAGCCCTCGGTGCGTTGTGCTCACTTAGTACCTTCAGTGTGACGACTTGTACGGCCGAAACGTACCCAATGGGCGCACTCCTCTCCTATGATCACTCTGGGAAGCTGGAGAGTCTTAAGTTTGTGAGTGCACAGATTGGTAGCATCATTCGCATAGCAGACCTCTTCAGCACCCTGCCTGTGCGTCGTAAAGACCTCGAAAAGAATGCGAAACGGGAACTGGCGAAGGCTGTGAAACTTCTATCCGCCTATGCCGCCATCCAAGAAGGCATCAAAATGGAAGTTGTTCACATATCAGATGCAAAAGCAACCAAACGTGTTTCATGTCTCGGAGCGCAAGGGACAAGTGGCAGCGGCGATGCCAGCAAGACTATGGTTGAGATTTTTGGCTCGAAACTGGCGACAACTTTGATACCACTTGACTTGACTTGCGCTGTACAGGCGTCGTACCGACGAGCCCTGTCGGAGACTGGACGGCCACGTGGTGAAAAGACGATGCTTTGCCGCGGCTTCGTCTCGAAGCCATGGTCAGAATACACGGGTATGGCTGATCGACAATTGGTTTCCATCAACAAACGCCCATGCAGTCTGCCAGCGATTGCAAAACTTGTGAGTTCACTTTACCAAGGCGCTGGCGGCCACAAACAGCCCTTTCTGTTGCTTGACTTGACATTGCCTCCAGACACGTACGATGTCAATGTCAGCCCTGACAAACGCACCATTTTTCTACATGACCAAGATGCAATTTTGGATTCGTTGCGTGGACACTTGCTTGATCTGTTTTCAGATGACCGGCGAGTCCTGCCTGGTGCCATTATGGCGACACTGCAGCAGTCTCGACCGGCCAGCGCTACAGACCGCTCGTCAGATGTCTTGCAGCCCATGTCGCAGCCTCAAGATTCGCTCATGGCGTCTTCGACGATACTCGTTGAAGGATGTGAAGAGGGAGCTGAAGAAGCGCCAGCATTGACGCCAATTAACATCAAGGCATTTTCGTTGCATGCACCTCAGGAAGCACGCATGCCGAGTGCACTGAAGCGTAAGAGGCAGGATACGGATCTGCGACCGACACGGGCGTCAATTGGCGGTCTGCATCAAAGTGCATTGCCATTCAAGCCTTCAACAGCGCGGATGCCGTCATGGGCTGAACAGCACCGGCTCACCGAGGATACTGACATGGCGGGCGAACAGAGCTCGTCCTCGCCTGAGGACGACAATACACCAGCCCACGCGACGGCGACCCTGTTCGCCGCTGCTGATACCTCTGAGAATTCGGCTGATGACAATAGATCAGCAGAATCAGAAGAAGCATTCGCAGGTGAGGCAGAACAGCCACAGCTGACGAATGGTGTTCGCCCATTGCAGAGATTTACTGCACGTCTCAAGCTCTTTGAAAATTCGATTCCATCCCTTTATCTGCATCAGCTCACATCAAGCTGCGACATGTCTCCAGCACAATCAGCTTTTGCGTTTCCGCCCACCGCCAGGCGACATGCATCGATGCGACGGCAAGTAGCACAAGCTGGGCTAGATGTGCCTGCGGACGCCGCTGAAGCATCACTCTCCCTAAGCGTCGCCAAAACTGACTTTTTCGGAATGCGCATTGTTGGACAATTCAACCTCGGCTTCATTATCACTGAACGCAAGGGCGAACTCTTCATCATTGATCAGCATGCAAGTGATGAGAAGAGTAGCTATGAACGGCTCAGAAGAGAAACACAAATGGCTACGCAGCGACTTGCAGTGCCCAAGGAATTATCCTTGTCGAGTAGCCAGCGTTTGGTGCTTGCAGATTCTTTGCAAGTCTTACGAAAGAATGGCTTTGAAGTGTCAGAAGATGAAGAGGGCGGCCGGGATGGTTTGACACAGCAACGCTATCATCTGACTTCCGTGCCGCAAAGCAAGAATGTCTCATTTGACGTCTCCGACCTGGTCGAGATTCTGGACCGCATTGCAGAGCAGTCTCCTTCAACGACGAGCGACGAGAGCCAGCTCATCCGGTGTCGTAAAGCTGAGCGCATGTTTGCTAGTCGTGCGTGCCGCTCAAGTATCATGATTGGCACGGCTTTGACGCGCGAACGCATGCAGAGTGTGGTCTTCCATATGGGAGAATTGCAAAAACCATGGAATTGTCCACACGGGAGACCGACTATGCGGCATCTGGCAAATATTGAAACAACCATGACGGGCTTCCGGGGCGACTACGACTAGTCTTGTCTTGTGATACGGACTGCTGACTGCAATCGATTGCCTCAGTTGTCGTTGATCACACGCCTGGCCTAGATCTTTGAGCCTTTGTATGAACTCTACCTTGGCCGGCGAGCGACTTACGAACGCGGCAGTGTATTTACTTTTTATCCACGATTCTTCATCTCTCTCAGCGCTTGCATGACCTTGACCGCGTCTTGTTCGCCGGTTGCCTTTTGAATGACCGGGTCGTCAAGCCGCATGAAGGGATTATGTAGCTTTTCTTGGCCAATTGTGAATTGACCGCACGTCACCTCATTGGCATCACAAAAGTCAATGAGCTTTCGTAAGGGTTGAGAGTCTGGCATGACAGTCTTGGCAAACTTGGCATTAGAAGCTGTGTACTCGTGGCCGGGATACGTCAGTGTGTCATCTGGCAGACTGCCTAGAGTCTGATTGAGAGCCTTGTGCATCTCTTCTGCGGTTCCTTCGAAAAATCGACCGCATCCAGCAACAAAGAGAGTATCTCCGGTGAAGACTGCCTTTTTCCCGTCTTGCTCGGCATAAAAGCAAATGCTGTCTTGTGTATGACATGGCGTATGAACACCCTTCACAACAAGCTCTCCAATCTTGAAGGTCTCTCCATCTTTTGGCACAAACTTGACTTGGTCGCAATCTTTGCCGCCAATGACTCGCAAATCTGGATAGTGGCTCAGGATCTCCTTGTTACCACCTGCGTGGTCACCATGATGGTGTGTCGTGATGAGCGTCGTCAACTTAATCTCACCCGCTTCGATCGCCTTTTTAAGCACAGGCAAGACAGCTTTTGGTTCAGCCGGGTCGACAATAGCAGCTTCGCCAGTTTTGGAGTCTTTCAAGACATAAGCGTAATTGTTGCTGGCCGTGGGCCACATGCGAATGTGTGAGATGTGCATGGTGCGAGCTAGTCTATGAGCTTGATTTCGAGGCAGAGCAGTACAGCTTTTGAGCATAGACGAGCTCTTGTCAGCAGTTCCTGCCAACGAAGCTGGTCTTCCTTGGTGATGTCAGGAAATGGCGGAGTCGAATTTTTGGTGGCGTGCGAAGAAAGCGTCGAGAAAAATAAATTGTAGAAAGCGCGACAACGGCCAAGCATCAAGGCGAGGCCTATTGATCAAGGAAAGGCCGTATGGCATCGCTATTGAGCCGGCATAGCAGATCATGGGCCTCGCTCTGCAATGCGTGCAAAGTTGCTCGATTGACTAGGCCAAGCCCAATGCGGTTTGCGACACAAGTCGAGACTGTAAAGGCGCAATCAAGTACTCTGGAAGGCACGCCCTTCGCCAATGTCGAGCCTTTACCTCAGAAAAAGCGTCGGGCGCGACGTCAGAGTGTCCCGAGATCGTCAGAAGACGCGATACCAGATTCAATCGGGGCAAAGGCGAAAGCGACACCGAAGAGAGCGCGTCGCGTTGCTTCGAAACGAGTGGCGAGCAGCAAAAAGGGGAAGCGTGTCATTCCGAACGAAGCTGGATCGAAGCACAGGGACGAAGCTGCCACAGAAAAGGATGAAAAGCAATTCACTCAAGAGCTGGCTCATCATGCAATGCCTGCAAATGCGGTGGAGGATGTCGAAGCCCCAGAGAAGGTCCCTGTGCCTAATCTGGCGCATGGACTCGATCGCGTCTTGTTCAATCCGGGCGTATACTATCTACAGGATCCCCGTTCGCGCGTCTACAACTTTGATCCGTATCTTCAACAAATCACACCCGTCGAGGACTTCAATTTTGATGCCCTGTCGGAGTATATCACTTCATCTCGCGACTCTACGCTCGATGAACTGGCACGGCAGCATGGTCTGTCTATAGTCGGGTCAACGTCCAGCATGACGAGTACTCTTGCCCAATTTCACTTTCTCTTATCTGCCAATCGCCCTGTAAATCTAGCACGACTGTCGACAGCATTCATCGGCAAGAGCACGGAATTCACGCCATCGCAGCGCGCCCCTACTTCTATCTACCTTCGTCATAATGATGGCATATACGCAATCGATGCCGACAAATCGCTCGACAGCGGCGAAACCGTGCTTTCTTTCCTTGGCAGGTCCATGGAAAAGATGCTCACTCTGGATCCAGAAGATTTCTCAAAACTCCGCAAGGACAGTCAAGGGGTCGAACTGCCGGCTCCATCAAGAGAAGCGTATCATTACAGCAAGATTGGACAAATGCTGATGCGTTCGCAGCTCGATTGTCACGACCCACGACTTCCAGGTACGGGAACGTTTGATTTGAAGACGCGTGCTGTACTGCCTGTGCGTCTCGATGTGCGTAACCACGCAACTGGCGCTGGCTATCAAATAACGCAATCTACCGGAGTGCTTGAATCTTTTGAGCGTGAATATTATGACATGATTCGCGCAGCTTTTCTCAAGTACTCCTTGCAAGTTCGCATCGGCAAAATGGATGGCATTTTTGTCGCGTTCCACAATACAGAGCGCATCTTTGGGTTTCAGTACATCTCGATTGATGAAATGGATGACTGTTTGCATGGCTCCAGCACAGCTAATATCGCAAGTCGCGAGTTTGTCATGAGCTTAAAGCAGCTTGACAAGGTGCTGAAAATGGCCATTGACAAGTACGCCGGACGCTCGATGTGTTTATCCTTCCAAACAACAGGCGGCAAGAAGCCTCGCATGGATATCGTCGTTGAAGCCTTGTCGGATGCAGAAATCCAGCGCCGCCAGCAGGGCGAGCTGTATGCGGCTTTGAAGGCAGCACAGAAAGACGAGCATATCGAGAAGATGCCAAGTGGCAAGAAGAACAAGACAAAGAAGACGCTGGAGTCCATGTCCAGTACACTTGAGCAGATAATGAAGAAAGAAGAGACATCAGAGTCCGAAGAGTCGCTTGGTCCGCAAGCAAAGCCATCGAATCCGGATCGTATGCTTCTGCGTATCGAGGGTCGCAGCTACATCAACGATAAGCCCGTCACTGGTCCACCCACTCCAAGCGCCGACGACACGTGGAATTATCGTTTCGATATCACGACTGTTCATGGACAGGATGAGATTGACAAGCGACTGGAAGATATCTCCAAGAAGCGCGTGGCTGCTTTCACGGACTTAGGCCCTGCCAAAGGCTTTGACAAGTATCTGAGCGAACTACAGAAAGTGAGTGAGGCAGGTCGCATGAAGCTCAATCAGCGGCTTGAAGAGACCTCGCAACAGTCTCCTGTCTTGTACAAGATGCGCGAGTCGACACGATCGCTGCAGCAACAATATGACAAGTCATTTCGATAGCGCGGCAGATGCCTTAGGTCGTTCCATCTGAACACATAATCATTTCCCCCGCCTTTTTCGTCGCGCATCTTCAAATACCGCGATACGGATTATCTTGTGGCTCCAATACGACTAAGATGACCGGTCAAAAAACTCAAGATGCCCATGAAGTACGCAAGGCGGCGCGCGATCAAGTGGAAAACATCAATACTTCGACGGCCATGCAATACATTCCGTTTGTGCAAGAAGGTTTCACGCTCGGTAACCAGTGTGAAGCGGACTGCTGTCTACAACAAGTGCTTGATCTTTACTTGCCCAAGAAAGTGCGCTCAGAGACACGCGAAGACTTGCGCTCGCTTGGCGACTTAACGGTGTCGCCCGAATTGCTCGAGCATTGCGCAGAAGCAGAGCGTAATCAGCCTTATGTCGAACAATACGACACATTTGGCAACAAGCGGAGCAAGCTTGTCACTTCAGCGGGCTGGAAGCATATGAAGTCAGTTGCTGCAAAGCTCGGGCTTGTTAGTGTGGGATACGAGAATGCCTACGGCGATACAACGCGCGTTGTTCAGTTTGCGAGATTATACATCATGAATCCTGCCATGGCCACGTTCCTGTGTCCCCTAGCTATGACAGACGGCGCTGCACGTATCATGAAGGACCATGACTCTGAGGTCTTCAATCGACTGATCAGTCGCGACCCAACAAAGATCGCATTGGGGAGTCAGTGGATGACAGAGCTCGGAGGTGGCTCCGACTTGAGCAATTACGAGACCGTGGCATACAACGATGGTGAGGGCTACAAGCTGTGTGGCCGAAAATGGTTCACATCGGCTCTTGACTCGGAATTGTCGCTTGCGCTTGCCAAGACAAATGAAGGAATATCACTCTTCTTGATCGACCTGCCGAAAGCTGGCTCATCGATCCAGATTCAACGCTTGAAGAAGAAGCTCGGAACACATGCACTGCCTACGGCGGAATTGGAGCTCAATCATGTGCCTGCGCGACTGATCGGTGAGGCTGGCCGAGGTGTCAAATTTATCTCGCCCATCTTGAATATTACGCGCATTTACACTGCTGTCACTGCTTGTTCAGGCTTGAGGAGAGCGTATGAGATGGTCAAGGCCTATTCAAATGTGCGCAAAATTAAGGACAGAAAGCTCATTGAGAAGCCTCTGCATCAAAGAATTATGACACAACTGCTTGTGACGCTCACAGCCATCACGCATCTATCGTTTTTCGTCGTCGCGCTTCTTGGAAAAGAGGAGGCTGGCACTGCCACTGAAGAAGAGCGGATTCTGTTGCGAAGTCTGACGCCTGTTGCCAAGGCCTATGTGTCGAAGCAAGCTCATCTGGGCGTCGGAGAATGCTGTGAGGCTATGGGTGGACTTGGCTACATCGAGGCAGATCCATCATTCAATGTCGCGCGTATCTTCCGCGATGGCTTTGTGTCTTGCATTTGGGAAGGTACAGCTAATGTTTTGTCGCTCGACTTTGCAAGGGCATTGAAGGACCCCGTCTCACGCCAAGTTTTGGCGAAGCGATTCGACCTACCTACGATCTCCCTGGACGATGAAAGCGAGCTCAAGGCTGTCATGTGGAGTGCGGCTCACCAGATCTGCGCGACACTTCTGAAAGAGGCAGCAGCGCAATTGAAGGACGAGAAGCTAGTGGAAATTGCAGCCAGGTGGCAGTCGCCTAACAACAGAGGTCAGCGAAGCGATGCATGGCTCTTGGGAGTTGATACTGCAGCACGATTGTAGAGCGATGTATGAGACATGTTCAAGCTATTTGATCTTTAGATACGTATTCTGGTCTAGGCGCGAATGGTTGTTGCCAAATTTCGGACGCCGAGCTCCGAGATTCATTTTCAATCAAGCACGCTAGCTCTGTATACCTTCAATCGTTACACAAGATGCCTGACAGCCGGAGACTGTTCCAGCCGCTCAAGGTGGGCAATGTCGAGGTCAAACATCGCCTTGTTCTCGCGCCTTTGACGCGAATGCGCGCAACGGGCGGGATACCATGGGACAAAGCCGCACTGTACTATGCGCAAAGAGGAACAGTTCCTGGCACGCTTCTCATCAGCGAAGCAACATTCATCAGCGAGGCCGCAGGTGGCTATCCAGATGCGCCAGGAATCTACAATGCCGAGCAAGTCAAGGCCTGGCAACCCATCACGAAGGCCGTGCATGACAAGGGTTCATTCATCTACTGCCAACTATGGGCTCTTGGCCGCGCTTCGAGACCAAAGGTGCTGAAGTCCCTAGGCCATGATCTTGTGTCTGCCTCCGATATACCAATGGACGAAAAAGCTCCGAAGCCGCGAGCGTTGACGACCGCTGAAGTCGAAGCGTACGTCCAACAATACGCTAAAGCAGCTAAGCTCGCCGTCGAAGCTGGATTTGATGGCGTAGAGTTGCACGGCGCGAATGGATACTTGATTGACCAGTTCACGCAGGATGTGAGCAATCAGCGTACGGACAGATATGGAGGCTCCATCGAGAACAGATCGCGATTTGCCCTGGAAGCTGTTCGTGCCGTGACGGAGGCGATCGGTGCAGAGCGCACCGCAATCCGACTGTCTCCATGGTCGGGCTTTCAAGGCATGCGCATGGGCGACCGCACCATCCCTCAATTCAGCTACTTGATCAAGAATCTGCCAAAGGACTTGGCGTATTTGCATTTGACCGAAAGCAGAGTGCAGGGCATCTTCGACAAGAAAGACGATGAAGCAGAGAAGCTCAACTTTGCCCTTGACCTCTGGAAAGGTCCCTTTGTCGTGGCAGGCGGCTTCAGGCCTGAATTGGCAATCCAAGTTGCTGAGCAGGATGATCGCACCATGATTGCCTTTGGCAGACTCTGGATCCGCAACCCAATGCTGCCTGCGCAAATCAAACTAGGCTTGCCATTGGACAAGTATGACCGCAGCACATTCTACACAAAGACAGAGAAGGGGTACACCGACTATCCGGTCGATGAGTCATTGCTAGCCAAGCTATAGATGTCTAGATAGAAGGACAGACTGCTCATAAAGTCCATGCATCTTGTCCATCTGATTCTTGTGTTCAGATGGCACTGACTTTCGCGGATTTAACGACACGCGACGAGATAAGCGAAAAGACTTCAACGGAGACGCGCCATTATGGAGGTCGGCTCGCCAGGTTTGATGCTTTCACCTCCCAGTCCTTTGGATATGCGTGAAGATGCGCAAGGCTCAGGTGAAGAGCGGACCGCGCGACGTGCATCACGACCGAATGTCTTCAAGTTTGAGAGTATGAGCGCGAGTCCACCGCGACAGCGCTCAGAGAATCTGTCGCCAGTCGTCAAATCGCGTCGTGGTCATCAGTATGCTTGTCAAAGGTGCAAACATTAGCTAATGTCAGCCACAAGCATTCCCTGTCGCATCAAATCTTTCTGCCGCCGCCACAAAGGGCACCTCTCTCCTTACCAGCATCCTTTCCCATCCCGACATGGCGTGAGGTTGCTTCAAGTAGCACAAATGATCAGCAGTTGGCGCTGCTCTGGGGCTGTGTCCATCTAGCCATCGCATTTGCAGTTGTCAAGTTAAACGGTCCGTCCCTCGCTGTGGCTGCGATCGCAAAGCTTGCTGTCTTTGATGCGCTCGGTGTATTCTGCACAGCTTTGTTTGAGATCCTGGACAACTTTCCGGTATGGCAGAAATCGTCCATACAGCATCCATTTGGCTTTAAGCGCAGTCAGGTGGTTGTCAACTTTGGCCAAGCAGTATTTTTGACCTATGCAGGCTTTGAGCTTTTTCGCGAAGTGGTCGAGCATGCTATTCTGGGAGGTGGACATGGGCACGGTTCCTCTGACGGCGTTCATCTCGACCCACATTCGCTCTCTTCAGTCGGTTACATGCCCCTGAGCATGGCCGTCATCTGTTGTGCTGCTCTCTTCGCCCGCATGGCGTATAGTAACCACAGCAACCTGTTGCAGATTCTCGACTTCGATGATGCGCCACGCATTCTTCAGAACCCGTTTGCTGTGCTCACGCTCGTTCCAGCATCAATGCTGTTCGCAATATCCGTGCTGGACATGCATCTGCACGCCAATATCGATCGCGCAATGACAGCATGTGTCGGCGGCGCTGTCACTTACATTGGCAGTCTGCTCATTTTTCGTCTTGGATCAATACTGCTCATGACCTATCCATCCACTCAACTTGACGCATTCTACGAAGCAATCCAGCGTGATGACGATGGTATTGTGGAATTGCTCGACGGCAAGACCTGGCAAGTCTGGTCGAACCTGGTCGTTGTCGGCATTCGCGTCGTCGTCAGAGGTGGCGAAACGGGCGAAGTACGCGCTCGCGAACGCATTGCCCGGCTGGCACGTAATGTGCTCGGCGGTGGATATGGTAGCGGTAAGCAAGTGCGTTACACGGTACATGTCGAGTGCCAACGAAGCAGCATTTGATCAATTTCAGCGATTTTCTCTTCTTCTTGCAATGCATAGCCTTAGTAGCATTCTTTGGGTGTAGACTTGCCCTACAACAGGTATTTCATTATTTTGTGCTTAAACTGTATGCTTCTCATCCGCAGGCGGCGGCGGCACTTCTGAAGGTTGCTTCGCATGCTTTGTCTCCCTCTTCCTGTGCTTCTTCTTTTGAGCATTCGCGACGAGGGTCTCGAAGATGCGGCCCTCGTTCTCGTCATCAGGCCGTACGCTTAGGAAGACTGTGCCCATGATGATCATCGCTTGTGCGCGCTGAATACGCTTCTCCCTGGGTACAGCTTTGCTGAGAACGCGATCACAGACATCTCTGAGCACACCACCAATCTCATACTTGGTACCTGCCCATGACGCCGCCAGTACCTTGCCAGTCATCTCTTCTTCCATTTCACGCTTTGTTTGCTCATCCCACTCCTCGCCACCTTTCTCCTCCATTCTCGCCATACGTTCAGCCGTCATTTGCGCATCGACGGCAACGGAGATGGTGTTCCAAGTGTCCTTGACAATGCCACCTTTTTCCTTCATCTTGCCAAAGAACGATCCCATGAACTTTTGTGACTTGAGTGTGAGCTCGGCCTTTTGTATGTAGACAGCACCGATAGCATGGAGAAGCTCGACGCCGAATGATTCCATTTTGAGGTTCTCTGCCTCATACTTGCACTTCATCTGGAAGGCATCTGTGGTTTCTGGAGAACGTTCTGATTCGGTCCAGACGGAGATTCTTTCAACTAGCTTCTTCTCAAGAGTTGAGATTCTTTCTTCCCGGACCTTGAGACGCTCTTGCTCATATGCTGTAATCAGTACCATGCGTATGCCAAATAGTGGACCTACCATGAAGTTCTGCGCGCTGCTCTTTCGTCAATCCGCCTTTACGTTTACCTTCCTTGCGAAGTGATTTTTCCTTCTCAGACATGCCAGCAGCCGTCATCTCTGCTTCAGAGCCAGCAGTGAGACGTAATTGCTCCATACGCTCAGCCACAGGTTTCTCTGGTGCTGTTGAAGCATGGGTAGCACCAGCTGATCCAGTCGGCGCCGCGGATTCCTGCGCTTGCGCGAATTCTTCCGCCTCCTCTCGTTCTGCCTTTTCTTGCATCTCCATCGCTTTCCCCATATCCTTGAGTAGCGAAAGCTCACCAATTCTCGTATGGTCAGTAACGCGCTCGAAAGACAAAAATGGCATATCTCACATCAAGAAACAGCCATACCAGTGCTGCACTCTTCAAATGAGATATCGCCGGAATCGTGCATACAGATCCATAAACGCATCACCGCCAAATAGTGTTGAAAAGAACTCGGTTGGATCGACAAAGCCTGACCCGGGTTTGGCCTTTTCTTTGCCATGCTTGTCGTATGCTGCGCGCAGATTCGGGTCGCTTAGAACTTGAAAGGCTTCGCCAATCTTCTGGAAACGCAGAGAAGCGCCTTCTGGGTCATCGGGATTCTTATCTGGATGATTGATGATGGCCGCTTTGCGGTATGCTTTTTTGATGGCGAGCGGGTCTGCATCTGGCGCGATGCCTAGTAAGTCATAGTACTCTGTCTCTTTGACCATGAGCAGCAGCCACTCTAGCAGCAAGGAAGCTATCTACTAGTCAATTGCAATGACGGCCACGGGTCAGTGCGTGTGTCGTCAGATTTGTCAAATTTGAATTTTTGGTGCAGCACGGTGAAGGAAGATGATGCAGTAGTGTACATGTATATATGGACATGGGCCTTCACGCCAGATGCTCGAGTGGGTCGTAGAATATTTTGAGCTCCGGACACCAGTCAGAAAGTCGTTGCATCACCTCTTTGTCCTTCCAGTCCGGTGGCACGACTCCGCCTGAGTGGACGCCCAAGGGTTTCCACGCCCTGCCTGATTAGCGATTGAAGCAAGCCGCGTGTTCAGGATACTCACCATTCCTTCATGCTCTCCCAGTAGTTCTCAACAGAGAACCTTCCTTGATGACGAGTGGGCCACTTGACATCTGGTAAGCGCCCTAGGTTCTGTGAGAACCAGACATCTTCTGGATCACCATCGTCTTCACGCTGTACATCTGGATCATTCGTCAATTGAAGCAGCGCAGAGCGTTGACGCATAGAAAGGCCGCCATTGCCGCCTTGTGCGTCGGGCCGATCTTCCCACGGTGCGCCGACCCAACTGTAGCCTACCCAATTCTCGATCGAGTCCGGAGACTTGGAGCAAAGCATCGAATCTGATTGAAAGAACAAAATCCATTCTGCAGGCAAGACTTCCCAGAACCAAGACTTTGTCAGAAAGCGCGACAGATATTCTTGGCTCCCAATGTCAAATTCATCAGGAAAAAGCGTGATGTTGAGGCGGCCAGACTGGAGCGCTCTGTTCATGGCAGGAGACTGTTTTAAAACCTCGATATTCTCTCTAGATCCCCAAACAAGCATTGGCCATGTATCTGGCAAGACACTGAGGAACTGAAGCAATAGTGGAATGAGATGTGGCAAATTTCGCGTTTCGATGATGGTTGCCACGCGCGTGTCATTGTACGCCTTGACAGAGTTGTCCCAAGGCTTGACACGATGGTACTCTGGTTTGGTCATACTCGCAATGACGAGCACTGCGATGATGACGCCAGACAAGAGGATAATGAGATTGGTGCTGACACGTTCTGTCTCTATCGCCGCACTCGGAGGATTTCTCTCTGATAGCGACATCAATTCCTCACCATCTTCGCTGGCTGACATATCTTTGGATCGGTCGCCAGCCTCAAGTTCATACTCCGTGTACTTCGCGAAGCCGGCGAAGGCAAAGAAGAAAGCGAGCGCAGGAGCGACACCGATCGGCACATTGTAGACAACACTAGCAAGTAGGCTTGTAAAACCTGCTTGGAGCATACATGCAAGCGCCGTTGTCGTAGCCGAACTGATCTTGATCAATGCGAATGTGCTGTATAGCTTGAGACACGCTGCTAAACCGTTGGCGGCAAGCGCTTCTGTGGGAAGGTTACGCCATGTAGCATAGTCGGGCTTGCCTTCGGTGAACAGACTAGAGACTGCCATAGCGAAGGCAAATGGTGCATAGTATGCAACAAGCGTTTGCACTGGCAAATTTATTGGGTCGTGCAAGATGCGCTCCGCAAGAAGACTATAGCTTGCTTGTGAGAGAACGCCAAGGACACTGGCAATAAGACCGATCCAGAAAAGATAAGCTGGTGAAACATTAACGCGTCTTGAAGGTTGAATGTTGCCTGCTTGATTGAGATGGTCGTGCCATGATAGAAGGTGTTTGCCATGCATTAAAGCAAGCAAGAGTGATCCAGAGATTGCCATGATGCACAGCAACTTCCGTTTCGGAAGACGGTGCTTGAGAAGTCGGGTGGCCAGCGCTGTGACAACTGGCGCACTCGTGACTACAAATACTTGATGCCACTCGGGCAAGATTGCCATAATTGCATGCATCAGTAGCGGTAGAGAGCCAAGTGATACCACGACAGGCATGACAAGCTCCATTACCTTGGTTGCATCTATTCTATGCCATGGCTTGCCATCGCCCGTCACAGTAAGGAGAAGATTGGCAGCTTGTGAGACTATCAGCAAGATGAGAACCTGCCATGCATTCAGGAGAAGCAAGCCATCGTATTCAAGGTCGACGAGCAGGTAACGTGTACTGAAGTCAAGAGCGATTGAACTCAGCAGCCAAGCGCCAATGATGATAGAATTCTTGTCTTGTGTAGATACATTCTGCACAGACATCGTCTGGCAGCTGTGCTGGTCAATCTAACACTGAAGAAATAGTAGAAAAGCTGAAAGTATGCAAGTGAGCAGAAGGTTAAAGTGTGTATCAATGAAGGTCGCTTTCCGGACTTGATTTCGTAGCGTCGAATTTCAGCGCGCATTGACCTGTGGTGGAAAGGGAAAGCGTTGACAGCGCGACTATACAGGCAGCACAACTGTTGTTGCAGACCATGCAGCTAAATGATGCTCTGATAGTTGCGACAGCACTCAAGCTGCTTTTAATACCTACCTAGTAAGCTAAAGCAGCTCAGTTTGTTGAAGCTCACCTGTCAAGCAGGTCTACCGACTTTGAGGTTCACAGGAATTGGCTTGCCATAACACAATCTCTGCCTATAAGAGACTGGTATTACGAGAAGACGTCTGAATGGACATTGGACTATCCACCATTCTTTGCTTATTTCGAATGGCTACTCTCTCAAGCAGCACGTTTGGTCGATCCGGGAATGCTTCGCGTGGAGAATCTAGGTCATGCATCTGCTCAGACGGTGGTCTTTCAGCGAGTGACCGTCATACTATCCGAACTCGTCCTGTTCTTTGCCCTCAAAAAGTGTGACTTCGTCCTAAGGCCATCGCTAATGTATAGATTGAGCAAGTCTAGCAAGATTGTGTCCGCTCACCTAGTTGCACTCAGCATCTTCCTGTCCCCTGGCTTTCTGATTATCGATCACATCCACTTTCAGTACAATGGATTCATGTACGGCATACTGATCTACGCTATTCTAATGGCAGAACGGCATCCTATTCATGCAGGCTTCCTCTTTGCCACGTTGCTGTGCTTCAAGCACATCTATTTGTACCTTGCGCCGGCATTCTTTGTCTACCTTCTTCGCAAGGTCGTGCTTTATGACAATCTTCGTGGCATCAACTTTGCAGCTTCAATTAAACTGGGCCTCGCCATTGTCTTGCCATTTTCCTTGGCCTTTGGCCCATTTGCATTCATGGGTCAAATGCCACAGGTGCTCAGCAGACTCTTTCCGTTCAGCAGAGGTCTTTGCCACGCTTACTGGGCGCCGAACTTTTGGGCACTATACTCCTTCGTTGATCGTGTTGCAGTCTTTATGGCACCAAGACTTAACCTTTCTCTTCGCCAAGATGCATTGGCAAGCGGCACTCGCGGCCTCGTTGGCGACACTGTATTCGCGTGGCTACCAGATGTTATGCCGCGCGCGACGTTCGTGATCACGGCTGCCATACAAATACTCACTGGACTGAAGCTCTTCAAGCGACCCAAGTACAGCGTGTTCATCGGTCATATCACCATGTGCGCCTACGCTAGCTTCTACTTTGGTTGGCACGTTCATGAAAAGGCTGTCCTGCTCATCATCCTGCCTGCCTCTCTGCTAGCACTTAGAGACACGCGCTTTCTCTTTGCTTTCAAGCCGCTTATGCAGGCCGGTTACATGTCTTTGCTTCCTTTAATCTTCACAGCACAAGAAATACCGCTTGTCTTCACCTACACGACAGCATATCTTCTCTTCTTCATGCACGCTTTCGATGAAGCCGCACGGCCGCCCAAAAAGGAGCGCTACTTCCTTCTAGATCGCACGGGCAGACTGTACACAGCGGCCTTCGTCCCGATCATCATTTTCAACTATGTCCTGCATCCAGTATTCTTTTCATCGAATGCATCTCTCACATTCCTGCCACTTATGCTAATGAGCGTCTATTGCGCTTGGGGCATTCTTTGGAGCTTCTTTGGCTTCAGCGTTCTGTACTTTACGCAGCTCTAAGCCTGACTGCAAGCCGTCGATGCGATCGAGCGCAATTTGCAAGATTGGCAGTAGCGGCTCATCATCCTGGAGATGGTATCGCTTTCTCAGCTCCGTCCATTCTCGTATGGGGCCAATATAGCCTTCAACAAGATACTTTGACTGAAGCAAATAGATGGCAAAGTTGGCTGCTTGGATGTCTTCACTTATGGCGTTCGTGCCACTCCCCGAAGTGGCAAATATCAAGTCAACCAATTTCTTGACGCACAAGGGATCAACCCAATATGCTCTTGCATCTGTTATTCTGTCTTTGATCATGCTTATGAGCACAGGTCGAAGCGATTCAAGTCCTTCAGGCGTCTCTTGGAGCGTTTCTGTCATGAAAGCGTCGGCGAATCCATCGCTGGCACGACTGAGTAATTTCTCCGCCGCAAGCATGGCAGCATGACAGACAATGCCGAGATTGAGCCGTGCGGCGATGGTGGACAAAAGCTGGACGAGCAGTAGAAGGGTTTCATCTTTCTCCAGAGTGTTGATGTCTTGTGCAGAGAGAAGGTCAACGCGAAGCAGAGTAATACTGACCAGCGCATCCACCACTTCACTTTGAACAGGTTCGACATGTAGGCAAAATTCAATCAGGCTGCCAATAAGCTGTTGAATTGTCAGCGGAGACAGCAGCTCTTGCGATTCACAGCAGCATTCGGCAAGAATGAGCATTTCGCCGCTTCGAACCGGTTGGACATCAGCGTCATCGTCGCTGCCGAGAGAATCGACATCTATCGTCAGACTATCCAACGATATCAAAAGGCACTTACCTGAAGGAGAATCGTATTCCTCATCAGCAAATGCTTGTAACAATTCAGCTGGCGCAATGTCCAAAGCGTTGCTGAACTCATATAAAGGCAATTGAACCCGCTCCTGTGACTCAACTGTTGGTGTCTGTGGTTCTGCTCTTTGTGGGCACAGCTTTTGGATGACCGCCTGGCATAGCGGTGCACGAATTAATTGGTGTGCGAATTGAACGACATGCGAAGCGAAGCTTCTCGTCAGCGCTCTAAAATTCTGAAGCTGCGTTTTTTCCTTGTCTGCAATTTCTCTGAGCTTTGAGATCGAGCCTTCTGTATAGCTCGATTGTATATGCTTCATGAACCAAGCTGATGAGCCTTCCGTGCGAGCACGGGAAAGTGTACTGATGAGCGCTAAGACCGCCTGGGTGTACTCCGCTAGAAAACGCACGGGACGATTCGTCTGAATGCGCATCACACAACGTTCCAGGGACACAGCTAGACACACACCAGTTCTCAAAACGTCGGCAGTCTCTTTGCCTACATCGATGCTAGCGTCGAAGCCTGAGCAAACAGCACACAAGCTTATGAAGATCTCACGCGGCTTGCCATTATCCACCAAGAAAGAAAGGAGATCTTGTGCAGATGCCGAAACGTTGGCTGACGCTGACGACAAGAATGGTAAAAGAGGTTTGATAAGATCCCAAGCAATATACTCTGTAGCAGCTTTCTAGCGCATTAGCTAAGTTTTTTCATCAAAGAAGCACTACATTGACATCTCGAGCCAAACCGGCATGGAGCTTTTGCAAAACATCTAGCGTGATAGACTCATCCACTTCAGCAGTAGCAGCTCGACTGAGGCGATCTTCGATGTAGATAGCTTGTGAGGGCCAGTCATCCTTGAACTCTTGAAAGATTGCATCTGCATCGATAGAGAGATGAGCGAGCCTTTCGCCAGCTGGGTTTACTTTGAACGTCATAGCATAGTGCACTTCGCAAGCAAGTAGAGTACAAGGCAAGCTGCTGGATGTCACACACTTGTCCTGCAGCTGGGGCATTGGAAACCACGTGCTACTACTACTCAGTTGCCCAAATGTGTTTGTTATGTCCGTGGCCATCTGAATTTAAATCACTTCAATTGCAGTCGAAGCATGCCCTCGAGCTCTCGACATCCTCATATTCGGCTCTCAAGCCTAGTACTTATGCCCTTCTGACATGTTTGCTAGCCTTTATTTCAAGATTTCGTACGCTGAAGGAGATATGCTTCTGGGAACCTTTTCGCGTCGAGAGGCGCGCATTATGCCGAACTATGCCAAGCCTAGCTTTGCGCAGAGCATGGTTGGATCCTCTCATGCAACTTGCATGCACAGCAAATGCTAATCACTTTCATTCCGCTGGTACTACATGGGAGAACAATTTTAGGCAAGGGTTGAGCCCATCCTGTCTTGTTGGTCTCCTTTCTTATATACATCTCCTGGATGAACAGTCGCTGCATATAAAAAGAAAAGAAGCCAAGTCGCTTAGACCAGCGAAGTCAGCGATGCTCATACTAGCTTTTTTATTCATCAAAGCCAGTGCAAACCATCCAGACCTTCAAAAATGCTACCGCAACGTGGATTTTTCTTTCAAATTTCCACTTCAGACTACGCCAAACGACGTCTACTTTGTTGGCTGTCGACCTTTGTGCATGGCCAAAGTCAAGGAGCTCTTGACGCACAAAAAAACGACTCGTTTCACTCTCTGTCAGTATGGGGAGGACTCAGTTTGCGTCGACGTCTTCCCGACAAGCTCTCAATGGCGTGAACAAAAAATGGGTGACGATCCACTTCATTTGACTTGTGATTGCAAAGGCACAATCACAATTGCGAGATTGATCACAAGCACCCCACCTATCGCCTTTTGCTTGCCAGATAGTATTGCGCTGCGCTGGTGCACAAAGGCTTGGAAGCTTGTTCCGGACGAGGAGAAAGAAGCAAATGGGCCTCCTATCGTTTCCATCGGGTCAACCGACAATTTGCCACAACATGTCTGCGAACAAATGTGGGACAATTGCAAAGACTCAACGCCTCCGAAATCAGGTGTCGCTCGTGCTGTCTGAGCAATGCACTCAACCCATCATCCACACCAACAGCCTCCAATCATCTCCATCGATGTTCGCATGTTCACTATTGTCAACAAGTTTCCGCTCTTCATGAGAGACGAGCTAAAGTTGCGCTTGAGAACACGGCCTTCTCTGTATTGTCTTCTGCAGTTTCATGGGCTACATGTCGATCTTACTGAAAGCGTTCGTAGCATTCATCATATGTAGTCTCATGGACTCTAAGCGCACAAATAGTCTAGGCAGTGACCTTCGATCATGCTCAGCGAGAACAACAGCCATGACTGTTGGTGCAAGTCACCGCTTGTACATGTCAGCGCTATCATAGTCGCTCTGATCAGCTCGAAGCTGCGCCGCATGTGCAAATATAGCGCTCACATCGAGCGGCTGCGAAGCCTCTAATAAAGCGGGAGCATCGGTATTTGAGAAGCCTTCCTCGGGCTCTTTCATTGTAAGGTCGACAAGTGGCTGGGTCATTTGAGCCTTGCTGGGCATTGTCGATGACTGCGAACGTTGACGCTGTTGCTGTTGCCTTTCTTTGGCCTTCTTTGGCTTGGTGGGCTTCTTTGGATTGCTTGAGGCAAGAGGATCACGCTCAAATGACTCTGGATCGTAGCGAATACCTGTAGAATCGTTCGCCTCTTCCAAAACTTCAGGGCCATCATCAGAAAACCCTTCCTCTGGCTCTTTCTGTGTCAAATCTAGTATTGGAACAGGTTTAGCCATCTGCGGCGCCGCTTTAACCATGGCCGTACTTCTTTGAGGATCGTTCGGGGGGCCTTCGTCCAGCTCAGTCGCCACGAGCTTTACGCTTTCATCTTCACCGTCCTTGGTCGCTGCAGCAGGAAGTATGGAGATTTCCTGAACGACTTGTTCGACGGGCGGCAAAGGCGGCACAACAGTCTCAGCGACCGCAGACTCCTTTGTCCGCTCTGCCACAGGTTTTGACTTACCCGCAGCTGTTTTCCGCGAGCGTACTCCAGCGCGCTGCATGGCAGAGAACAGCTCTGCGCGATCCTTGCTGTCCCATATCCAAATGCCCCAGATATCATCGCCTGTGCGATGAATGATGTATCCCTCTGTTTCCATCACATCCGCATCAGACTCGATGCTGCGCGAGAAGCAGTCGAGCGCAAGTCTGTTCAAAATTGTATAGCCGCAATGCCGCGCCTGCGTCTCATATACGAACAGCGTACCCTCGTATGGTCGCTTTGACCAGGATCCTTCAACTACCGAGTAGTTGTATAGCACGACATACGGTGTCTGCTTGCGCACACCTCTGATACTCGCGTCATGGCCTTTGAGCACACGCAGATTGATTTCGTCTCTCATATGCATCTTTTCACTCTGTATAGCTTGTGCATGCGCTTTCGTTGGATGTTGTCGTGAAATCGCGCAACTTCAACGACGAAAGCTTAAGACATAAAAGAGAACAAGTACTTTGCTGACAGTGATCTCGGTTTCAGCGGCTGACTGAGACGAGTGATCTGCATCGCTGCAGTCGCCATGCTTGACTTAAGGCTGACAGGCCGACATATACTCGGCATCGCCATTCTAGGCATCGTGGTCACTCTATGGGTCGCATCCTCTTTTCTCATGCGCTCCATCTTCGGCGCCGATAAAACCTACGATAAGCCTTTCTTTGTGACGTGGATCAATACGGCTACCTTTTCATTCTATCTCATACCTTGGGCCGTTCGTTCGCTTCTCAGCACCGCCAAGCCGAAGCAAGATCAAGGAGCTGGTCAGGCGACGCACACGACTCATGTTCACAACCACGGAGCACGCTACGATCGTTTGAGTACAGAAGATTCAGTCTTCAAGCCAGATCTCGATGACGTGAATGAAGAAAGGTGAGCAGATTGTAATGCTCGTTCAATGTAAGCTGACATAGTGCCAGCCATGCGCGTTCGCCGCTTTTGCGCTCACCTACAGCACGACGCTCCTTCAGCATACAAGAGACTGGTTCAAGTGGTGCAGCACATATCCTGAGGCCGCTCTTCGAGCATCGGCTGCAATCCGGTGCCACAACTTCGATTCGAACTTTCGGCGACCAAGATGTGATTGATTGCTCCGAGCATGAACCTTTGACAACTTACGAGACGGCCAAGCTCGGCTGTGTCTTTTCGATCATATGGTTCGCGGCTAACTACTTCGGTATGCGGTCATATATGAAGCACTGTGCTGACAACAGGCAATATATCCTTATCATATACCAATGTAGCCAGCTTGTTTGTGCTCCTGCATCTGGTCCGAAGCTAACATCTAGCACCATCATTTCTTCCCTGAGCGGCTTCTTTACACTCGGTCTCGGCTCCCTTCTTGGCGTGGAAGCATTCACCATGACTAAGGTTATCGCGCTCGTCATCTCTGTCCTTGGCGTCGGTTTGGTTGCCACACAAGACACAGCTTCTACAGACAAGTCGCACGGCAAGATCGTCTTCCTGACCGACCTCATCATTGGAGACATCCTTGCGCTCGTCGGGGCAGCATTTTACGGATGCTACACCGTCTTTCTGAAATACAAGGTTCGCAACGAAGAGCGCGTCAGCATGCCGCTCTTCTTTGGCTTTGTCGGCGTCTTCAACGTATTGGTCCTATGGCCTGCCATCTTTGTTCTTGATGCATTTGGTATGGAGCCCTTTGAGCTGCCTCAGTCACGCGACATTTGGCTCGTTGTGTGCTGCAATGCGCTTATCACATTCGTGTCTGATTATCTCTGGGTCCTAGCGATGCTCATGACGAGTCCGCTGGTAGTCACAGTCGGGATCAGCATGTCAATTCCGCTTGCATTGCTAGGCGATCATCTCATCTACCATGAAGCAGGATCTTGGATCTTCTTCCTCGGCGCGCTCTTCGTCTTTGGTAGCTTCATCGCCATCAATCTGACTTTTGAAGCCAAAGATACACCATCACGCGCTCTCACTGATTCTGCGGATGAGATAGAGCCGGTATGAGATCTGGCATCTCAATCAGAACTGCTTGATGTGGATGATTCCAAACTGCCACGACGCAACCTCTTTCTCGGTCGACCAACGTTTCGATTCGCCAAATCTGGGGGCTGAAAACGTTGCGCAAGTATCAGCTCAAGCGCGCGCACGTGGCCACGTAGAGTTTCCTCTTCGACACCCGCGATAAGGCTCGCCAATTCCAAAAGCGTGTCCCAGATTTCATGCCGAGCTGGCTTGTCTGTCAAAGTCAAGCTGTAGCCTTGCCCTGGGCGCCTTGAAGACTGATGCCGTGGTCCCGTGCGACTGTAAAGTGACTTGATTGCTTCTGCTACCTCGTCTTCACCTGGCTTTGCCGGTTCTACATTGCTGCCGATCTGGCTTCCACTTGCGATTGGGAACATGTTGAGGATGGCAGTCGGCATCATACCTTTCAGCGTCTTTGCACTGACTGGACGTTCACTGACCCACTGCTGAGCAAAGTATTCCAGATAAGAATCCATTTGCTGACCAGTCATGTTCACCACATCCTCCGGCTTTGCCTTGCTCGCTACATCGACGCCCAGCTTTGCAGATATGCGTTTACGTAAAAGGCTTTGCAAGAGGTCCAAGTCTGGTCCACGACCAGGCGGTTCTAGGGTGCTATTCATACTGCGCTTAGTGCCGTCGAGGCTGTAAAAGAGCTTGGCGATAATCAAAATGGTCGAGAGGAGGCGGAGTTCGGGACTTGCTCCTCGAAGGCGGCGTGGCAAGATGCTTTGTATTCGAGATTTGACGACGATGGAGAGATCGATTGGAGCTGTGTCCGCAAGATGCAGCACAGCGTTGAGGACGTCCACTGCAAATTAGACATAGATTCTCATTAATTGGCTCTTACAGGGCATGAGAAGCTCTTTCACGAAATGAAGAACCACAGGGGGAGCATTGAGCGGTGCAAATTGTATGTCGCTTGTCAGACTCAGGAACTGTGCGGTATGTGACGTCCATTTCCACAAACGATGAACACTAGGGATCGACTGTGGCAGCAGCCGTTCATGATGTCTACCCTCAAGGCGGACGAACAGCGCGCCTGGCAAGATGTTGCGGCTGTGAAGAAAGAGCAAGTCTCCAGATACAAGCCATTCGTGCATCTCTTTGATCGTGATTGGGACGCGCATCAGGTTGAGCGTTAAATAGCATATTGAAAATGTGTGCATCAAGCCCGGTGAGTGCATCGTGTATCGTGTGCTCTTGTAGATGCGCCTCGGTGACTTCCTCTCTGGCTCCTCCTTGACCTCGTTCTCTGATGCAGAGCTCTGTACGTTATCGTCCGAGACACCGGAAGAGCTTTGTCTGTCGTCTTCATGCTTATCTTGGGGTAACTGAGCCTGGACATTGCCAGCTTCTAGCAGAGCCTCCCAGAGATCCTTGCCAAGCGACTCAACGCCAGTGAGATGAAGCTTTGCCTCCAAAAACTGCAGCTGCGCCTTTAAAATGCACTGCAGAGCTTGAAGATACAAGACGTACCCAGCTTTCCCAAACACTCGAACAAGCCGTTCCGAAGCATCAGACCGCTCATGCTCCTGCAATCCACGCTTTCTACGCGTACCAAAGCCTGAAGCGAGCCCTTCATCGTCGTCAATCTCATAGTCGACATCACCTTCGCGCAAATGGTTGTTGCGACAAAATGTTTGTCCGTCTGCTTTATAGTAGTAGCGTGAGCGGCAGTTGTCTTTGCCGCAGATGGGGCCTTTGAAGAACCGAGGTCGACTCATGGCAGCATGTTTGATTGAAGCAGCAGCTGTTAGTGAAGCTCAGAGATACAGTCCTATGTCTAGAGTGGTGGTCGAGGTCGAAGTGCTACAAGCGGTATATATTTATCATTCATCGTCTATGCTGCTGTCAGACTTTCTCGT
The DNA here is from genome assembly GCA_003717255.1 of Protomyces gravidus. Lineage (NCBI taxonomy): Eukaryota > Fungi > Ascomycota > Taphrinomycetes > Taphrinales > Protomycetaceae > Protomyces > Protomyces gravidus. The sequence goes on along the minus strand of QXDP01000066.1, from coordinate 56,274 downwards.
CTTTTGAGATCAAGTTTCGCCTCGAAGACACCTCGCAATGCATTGAACAGTAGCACTCGTTCTCCATCCTGTAATTCTGATACCTTGACATCTCGCTCAATGATCAACCCCTTTTCGAGCAAGAAGCGTCGCGTGACACCAGGCAGACAGCCGCTCTTGAGGCATGGCGTCACCCACTGCTCTTCTCGCCTGAATGCGACATTCGTGATTGTTCCTTCAGTGACGAGATTCTGAGCATTGAAGAGGAGCACTTCTTGGCGATCGGTGTAGGCTGTTTTCAGTCTTATGCACGGCTGCTCGTAGTGTTCTCGAGAGGTCGTCTTGTTGACAATGAGACGTAGATCGACATCCGTAGGCTGACTATCGAGATAGAGCGTCCATGACTTAGCAGAGGGAATGTCATGGCCATGCGCAGCTTGCGCGTCTGCAGCCGCAAGAGGTCCAAGCAGGTTCTTTTGTACTTGCCAGGGAAATGCTTCAGCCTGATAGTGTCCTTTCTCATCATACAGAAGCCGTATACGCAGAGTGAGATGCGCCTGTCTCGCAATAACGCCGTATAAAGCTCGATCAAAGTCTTGACGCTCAGGAGCTGTCCATCCCAAGCGCTTGCAAGAAGCGATCAGACGATCGTAGTGATGATCTATCAAGAAGAAGCTGCACGAGGTGTAAAGTATGCTGGATAGCAGCTTTGTTCCGCTTGGCAACGGTGTTGCATTGTTTTCAAGCATGTTGTAGTGGTATGACATGTCTTTCTACGTCGAAGCATCTATAGTAATCGTCTATGCGGCCTTTGATACAAGCTCCTCATCTACTTCGTAGGTCGTGTAACCTTCTTCGCCTTGGCTGTAGAACGTATCGCGGTTGTATGGTGTCAGTTCCTTGCCGAGCTTGACCTTGGCGACAAGGTCTGGGTTGGAGATGAAATATCGACCAAAGACGATAATTGTTCGATCATCCTGCGCGGCTGTCTTGATGGCAGAATCAGGCTTGAACCCCCCGGCTAGCAAGATAGAACCCTTGAAGATGTCTGTGGCAAACTTGAGCGACTCTTCTTCATTGTCCTCTTGTTCAACGTTGCCCTGAATACGCGACTCGACCAAGTGCAAGTATGCGAGATCTTGAGGCAAATTCTGTACAAGATGCTTGAATTGTGGAATGGTGCGTTCTTCCATGCGCATACCTTGGAAGCCCGACCAGGGTGAAAGCCGGATTGCGGTACGGTGAGCACCGACAGCATCTACCACAGCACGAACAACTTCAATAGCGAATCGCGACCTGTTTTCGATGGATCCGCCATACTTGTCTGTCCGTTTGTTGCTGACATCTTGTGTGAATTGGTCAATCAGGTATCCATTTGCGCCATGAATCTCTACTCCGTCAAATCCTGCTTCTATGGCGAACTTTGCGGCTGTCGCATATTGCTGCACATACGCTTCGACCTCTTCTGTCGACAGAGACCTTGGCTTCGGCGACTTTTCATCCATAGGAATGTCCGAGGCAGACACGAGGTCATGACCCAATGACGCGAGCGCATCTTTGTTGGCAGTTCTTCCAAGCGCCCACAACTGAGCATAAATAAAGGAGCCCTTTTCGTGCACGGCATCCGTAATGTTGCGCCAGGCCATGACGTGGGTGTCGTTGAAGATGCCCGGGACCGTCGGATATCCTCCCGCCTCTTCACTAATGAGAGTCGCCTCGGTAATCAAGAAAGTGCCTGGGACACTTGCTCGCTGTGCATAGTACTCTGCTGCCTTTTCCCATGGGATGTGGCCCTTCTTTGCACGGAAGCGTGTCAATGGTGCCATGGCAATACGGTGCTTGAGCTCTAGCTCACCAACCTTGATTGGCTTGAACAGTTGTCTATCATCTTGTACCATTTTGAAGTATTGTGCTGAGATGCAAGAGGAGGAAGGAGACGATGCTGGCTATATAAGGACCTCACCGCTGCGCTTTCCGGGCTATTCCTTTTCGAGATTTTGGTTTCTAAGCAGGCCAATTTAGCAAACGTAGTTTTGTCATCTGCGGCCCGACAAGATACCGAAACACTGGGAATGATCGACGATGACATTGAGCAGGGCACGAGAATCCATGGATGGCGCAACAGTGAGAAATTGGTAATGCAATCTGAGCCCGATCTTGCTGAAGCAGAGTAGTGATTGATGAACATGGACACTGCGGATGTGGCGGGAACTTCAAGCCGGGAAGGTTGCCACTACGGAAGTGGCGGTACCGCTCTCTTCGGTGCCCAACTGCCTGTATTCAACACACACACTTCCTCGCTAATTGTACCCGGGTGTCACGCTTCAAAAAAAAAGTACGAGAAATGCAAGAATGTCAAAATGACTTCTATGGGGCTCGAACCCATGACATCGAGCGATTTTTGAGTATTGTAAAGCTCGCGTGATGACCACTACACTAAAAAGCCACGATGACAGAGACAGCAAAGATACGTATATAGACTAGAATAGTGGGAAACGTACCCTAACCCTAATGCTTCAACCCCCTTCTCTTTATCCAGTATTTCATGGACTGCGCGCTTGCAATTGAATTGGGTCTTTAGCAACAATCAAAGGGCCTCACAGTGCTAAACTCCTTGTAAGTGTGAGCTCGTATTCGAGAGACTTCAGTGTATCAGTTCGGACTCCCGTGTGACCATGCGGCAGGGCGCGGTACTCGCTCGATTGAATGGCTCTCGTAACCTCGTGTTGAGAATTCTGCTTGACCATCGTATCTGGAGAACGGCTCCTGCAGTATCGCATACGTGAAGCAAGCTCTTCCAGTAACTCTGAGCCTTTTCTCCGCCGTGAATTCCATGCAGAGATAATTCTTAATGCTAAGTGGTATAACCGGAACTGACGTGCCAGATCTTCTTGTGAAGCCGCAATTGACCAGCATCGTGTAGTAGACCAGTCGAGCTTCATTCAGCAGACGATACACATTCTGCTGAAAATGATGATGACGGAACTGGAGTGATTCGTGCCCAAAGATGGTGCACGCAAAGATTGATTTAATCGTGTATGCTCGACCAGAGCACATGATGTCTCGCAAGATGCAGAGATATTTACCACTGATCCCATACTTCGGTACCTAGCTCATATTGCTTTTCTAGACCATTCGAAAGCAATATTCCGAAAACGACGCTGTGAAAAGAGGACGTCACTCTCTCGGGAGACTTTGCAAGAAGAAAAGGGCTGCCCTGATTGTTCAGCTCGGCATTTGTGAAGTCCGCATGACGTTCTGCTACGCCTTTCCAAGGCTAGTGGTCTGCCTGCCAGCTGTGAATGTAGAAGCAAATCGTAAGAGTCCGACACTCTGTCTGCGACCCGGCAAGTTCTCTCGATCTGAAGCTCGCAGAATGCGGACAGAATGTCGAAAGCCTTGGGAGAACTTCATCTTCATTCTATTGCGAAAGCGACAACTCGGTTCAAATGAGAACGACACAGGAGACTCTCCACTGTGCCAAATAACTTATGCAGTCCTCGTTGTCACATCGCGATGCTTATCTTGGATGGGTCTTGATAGTAAGCTTAGGTAGTATGTTGCATGGATTTCGCGCGCTTTCATTTTTTGGAGTTTTGATCAGCGTCATGGTCAAGAGACACTGCCAGGCTACGCGGTATGCTGCACGTCATATCACTCGAGCTAGCAGCAAGCTTGAGTATAGTATACACTCTGCTCTATGTAGCAGTACTCTACCTCCATCCTAGCGCCAGGCCGACGCGTCTCATTTCGAAAGACCACCCAAATGTCATCAAAACGCGCATCATCGCCGTCTCATTCGCGTCAGCCATTTGTGCAGCCTGCACTGTCTATGTCGGGGCAGGAGCAAGGGACACTTATGCGTGGGCCGCGATACGCATTCTTGGGCTGCGCTTCAAACCCCAGGAGCTTAGCCAGTCGCTGTTACTTATCTCGACACTCTTTGCGGGACCACTTTTCGAATACCTGGTAGCCGAAGGAGGGCTCCTGACGTTCCCGCGTGACATCTATCATAATGGCTTCTGCTGGACTGGCATTCGCAACTACCTGGCTGGCCCAGCGACAGAAGAGTTTGTCTTTCGCGCATGCATTATCCCCCTACACTTTTACGCATCTGTGAAACCAGGCTACATCATCTTCATTACGCCACTATACTTTGGCCTAGCTCATGTACATCACATCTACGAGCGCACGCGGCAAGCATCAGGTCACCTCGCTGAAGCTTGCCTAGTATCGCTCGTGCAATTCACCTATACCACCATCTTTGGCTGGTTTGCAAGCTTCATCTTTATGCGCACAGGCAGCTTACTCGCTTGCATTGCCGTACATTCCTTCTGCAATGTGATGGGACTGCCGCGCGTCACTGGACGTGTGAGAGGTGGTATATGGAAGAGCGTGCTTTATTATATACTGCTTGTTGGCGGCCTACTTGGCTTTACGCTGCAAATTGATGATTGGACAGCGTCGGCTACCGGTTATCAGCCGTATGACCTCTACTAGTCGTTCCTTTCGCCTGAGCATGCTGAACCTTTCTTTCTAGACTATACTTCGAATTCTTTTGGGTCAAGAGCAAGCCTGCATAGTCGTCCAATCAGCCCAGCAAGCTGCAATAGACTTTGCACGCCCTCGAGGATGATCATATGCGTTTGACCGATCTCCTTGATGAATTCAAGCTTAACAGGTTCTGACAAGGTATCGAGTGTCTTCGTTACGCGAAATAGCGTCGTGATCACGTCCACGGCCGAGTATCCCTTTTCCCATACCTCCCTTAGCTTCTCCAACGCACCATCGATATCGCCCTTGTGACATGACTTGAGGATGACTTGGATAGCTACTGGCGATGGTTGATCAGCCACTTTGAAGACATTTTCGCTATTCACGAAACCGAATCCAGCATGACAAGATTGTAGATTGTTGATAGCTTGCCGCATGTCTCCTTCTGCTGTAAAGACAAGCGCCGCGAGACCATCATTGGAGTATTCAACTTTTTCGAACGCGCACAACTCGAGCAATCGCTTCATGACTTGTGTTTCAGTGAGACGCTGATAGCGCAGAATTGCACAACGTGATTGGATTGGCTCGATAATTTTGCTGGACATATTGCAAGCAAGTGCAAAACGCGTCGTATTAGCGTAAATCTCCATCGTCCTGCGTAGAGCTTGCTGTGCGCCTGTTGTCATGGAATCTGCTTCATCGAGAATGATAATCTTATGCCGACCGGGTTTCAGCGTCACTTTCTTCTGAGCAAAGGCTTTGATGCGATTCCGCACGACATCGATGCCACGCTCGTCTGAAGCATTCAGCTCTAGTACAGCATCTTTATACGCAGGTCCGAGCAGTGCGTTGGCGAGACAGTGAATAGATGTGGTTTTGCCGATACCTGGCATACCAGAGATGATGATGTGCGGTAGATTGCCATCACGAGCAATCACTTTGAGTCTGTCGACGGTCTCTTCGTTGCCGACAATATCTTCGAGCAAGTGCGGCCGGTACTTTTCGACCCATGGCAGCTCGATAGCAGGCACTTTGCCGGTAGAGCCCGACATATTTGAATTACAGCTCTCACAAACAAATAAGGCTGTTGCCTTAGAGCAATCGTTTAAGCAAGCAGTATATATCAAGCCTAGCTCGTTGGTGTTGTCTTTCGCGTTCGAGTGTAAATTCGCGTTTTCAAACTTCAAAGACGCGCAACGAACAAGGCTAGAAAGCTATAGGAAGGCAATATGGTCAATTCTAGCTCAGCAGAACTGCTACGCGACTCTGTTCCTGTCATTCAGGCTCTATTCAAAGAGGCTACGCGAGATTCAGCTCCGTCGGCAGAGAACGACTATGGCATCGCCACACTTTTCGAAGATTCTTTTCATGAAGCTTCTGAGCTCGCCAAGGTGCCCTTCTTGACATCATTGTACAGGGAATCGCGTGGCTCTGGTAAGGCTTCGCTGCACGGCGCATTGGCTCGTCTGCATTGCCATGTTGTACACAGCGACAATGAGATTTACGGTGGCGCATATAGGCATCGCCAAGGTCGTGGATGGCAGCTTGGGCGATATGGCTGTGATGTCGACGAGACATTGACCGGTCCGTTGAATGAAAATGCCATTTCTTTTGAGGAGCGAACGACGCTCGAATGCGTGTGTCAAGCAGGCGTACAAGACGAAGCGGACGCGCTTGCTGGCTTGTCATTGTCGGACGATGACCGGCTGGGCAAGGTAACTGTCAAGCTCTATAACGTAAAAGAGGAAGGATTACTGCATGCGAGTCTCGATGTGGTGGGCATTGTCGAAGTGTCTGAAGGCGAACTCATCTTGCATGCACTCATCACGAGGGAAGAGCGTCTAGCATCTAGGCTATCGTCCAGTAATGAAGCAGCATCTCTGGATGAGACACGCGAGCAATTACTCCAGCTACTGGCGGGTCATTTGTGCGGCGATCTATATGCAGCTGAATGTCTTTTGCTTGCTCTGTGCGCAGGCGTGATTGTACGCTCGCCTGTTCTGCTTGGACCACTTGCGCTCAACTTGCGCAACTTGGAGGAGAAGCAGGTAACGGCCCTCGTTGAGCTTCTTGGGTCTCTTTCGGCATACACAGAAGTGGTGGATCTATCGATTGCAGGACTCAACAAGCACCAGCTCTTTCCCTCGCATGATGGCGAGTCGTTCAAGTCAGGGACGCTTCAACTTCCCAAGGACACGCTTGTTGTATTGGATGAGTCTGCATTGAGTGAAGGCAAGCTTGAAGAGCGCGGCGTCAAGAATTTGCAGTGCTTGGCAGGCGTCATGACCACACAAGAGCTCGTCTTTGCCTTCCCATTCAATGAATTTAAAATTGCGATGGATTTAGGCTTTGTTACGCTATCAAAGGGCAAGTCGCTGCTACCGAGCACACTCAGCATTCCAGTTCAGCGATCATCGAAGCAGCCGTCAAGTCAACCGGGAACGCGCACGCGTAGAGAAATGTCCGTATACATTGCACGTTGTCGCTTGCAAGAGGTGGAAATCAGCGAAGAAGTATCGCAAGCAATTCAAGATGATTTTGTGCATGCACGCAAGCAAGGCGGCACACTTGATCAAGAGCAATTTGCACAAGCATTGGCGTTGGGCAAGGAAGTCGCACGGAGTCATAGACGGCGGCAGATGGTGTTTCAGGATTATGCGGATGGTTTGAGGCTGGCACAAGAGGTCAAGGCGCGGGCATGAAAAGTGGATTGACAAGGAAAATTCAGGGGCAAATCTATACACGATGCCTGAATCTGGATGCAAAGGCCAAGACATTCGCATAAGTGAGATAGAATCGAAGCGCCATGGCAAAGCCGCTTATACTCATCGTTGGGGCAGGCTACGTAGGTACTGGTACAGCAGCATCGCTCGCCTGGCACAACTCAGGCAAGGACATCCTTATTTGCGATCGCGACAAGGAATGCATAAAGCACTGGCAAAGCGCGAATATTACAATTGGCAGAGTGCACGAGTCTATCGAGGGCTACCTGTTCTCTGCGAGAGACAAAGATTCTGAAAAAGACGATGCCGGAAAGGTCTCATTCAGCCATATTGCTCAGCTCAAGCCAGGGACAGCCGATTGGGATGACATCTCACCAAGACTTGAAACGGTATTTTTGTGCGTCAATCTCCCAGTTGGAAGCGACGAAGAGCTCGATGCCGCCAATATTATATCACTGGCGCCACTACTGATACATTTGTACGAGAAGCATGTCTATGATCTTGTCATTCGCTCGACCATGACACCTCGCGCCTTGCAGGCATTTCGACAAGAACTCAACAAATGCTACTCGCACATCACTCTGAGAGAGGAGGCCTGGCCGGGGTTACAACACCTTGTCCTACTGCCAGAATTTCTCCCTCAAGGTTCATCAATATCAGAGTATACCAGCCCTGAGATGACGCTTGTAGGTGGATCAGCATGCGTTCGTGCTGCCTTGCGAGTGCTGGCGCTCTGGCGTCCCGTCGAACTGGCCTACAAAGTCGTGACTTCGTGTGAGGCAGCGATGCTCGGGAAGCTAGGCACAAATGGTATGCTTGCTGCCAAATTAACCTGCAACAACATACTCAATGCTTGTCTTCACGGCAACTTTGAGCTCCCTCGGGCTCATGTCGACTTGAAAGCATGGCCGGATGCGCTCACAGATATTCTGTCGCTCGATGCGAGGCTCGGTCGAGGATACCTTACGCCAGCCTTGCTTGGCTTTGGCGGCGTGTGTCTCAAAAAGGATGTCACAATGCTAGCATCCATTGCCGCCGACATGAATGAACCGGTCTTGGCTCATTTCTGGAATTCCTTGCTAGCCGTCAATGCCCGACTCGTGCAACGGGCCGCCGAGGGTCTGGTTACACACATGAAGGGTACGAATCTGCGCAGACTCGGTATTGCAGGCTTGGGTTTCAAAGCAGAATCAACCGATATGCGCGACTCACAAGTCGTCGCGCTCATTAAGGCCTTGATAGACCTGTGCAGGTTGGATCCAGACTTGAACGGTGTCAAATTGCTCTTGTATGATGCAAGGCCGCAGACATTGCATCCTGTGGCGATCATCGATGAACGAATTGTCATCTGTGAGGACCTGGATGAATTTCGCACTGCAGATTTTTCAATGGTTCAGCGAGGACTAGACTCTGTTGCAGACCGGCTGGAGCTCGATAGAGAGCCCTTTATTTGGTTCTAAGCAATTCACAGAGGTCTTCCTTGTGCCTCAGATACATAGCTTCACCCTGTTTGTTTCAGATTGTCTGCATAGATCTGGTCCATGTGCGTAGTTGCGCGATCAGAAGGAAAAAGGAGCGACAACTCAACAGCAGCAGAGCAAAACACGCCTATAAGCCGGGGCCCGTCATAATCTCTCAGGCTCTTGCGCCTTGTGTCTTTAATCGCGGTGCATCACTGCAGAGAGTTCGTGTCTACAGTTTGAAAGCCTTTTCCTGACGGCAGGGCCCCCTCTTGCCAGCCGAACTGTCTACAGCCGCCGTAGGATAATTCACGATCGGCATCTCTATAGGCGCGGCGGCGCTGTCTGGGCTGCGTAGAGGCCTGCTTTGAAAGGAAAGTACCCAGCGCATTGAGGCTGCGACCTTTCGCACATCCGCGCCTAGTCCGAGCGACAACAAAATAGGCTGCTATCGGCCGCGATCGAAGGGCTGTATAGATTCTCGACCGGATTCAGCATTGATATCGCAACCTTGACAAGGCACGATTCCCTATGAGTGTCATTTCCAGCAACACGAGCTTGCTAGATGAGCGCGTCTTCGTCCGCGCACTATATCCGTTCGAATCAAAAGAAGATTCGTCCTTGTCATTCGAAGAAGGCGACATTATAAGAGTCCTGACGAAACTCGAGTCTGGCTGGTGGGATGGACTCTTATATGGCCGACGCGGCTGGTTTCCAAGCAATTTTGTCGAGCCTATAGAGCTGGTCGAATCGGGGGAAGGAGAACGCTCGACTTCGCGACAACGATTCCCAGTCACCTTGCAACATGAGACATCCTCTTCTTCTCAAGGAGATTGCGGAACTAATAGTTCAATGTCGCCATACTGGATTCCACAAGCGACAGACGACGGAAATATCTATTACTACAATACACGAACGGGCGCCGTTCAGCATGATATTCCGATTGACCTGGCGCCACTCACATCGAATTCCACTGTACGACAAGTTTCCGGCGGTCTCCAACCACCGACCTTAGGCCGAGGCCACAGTGGCGATGCTGAAACAAGCAGTAGTGCGCTGTCTTCCGACAACAGAAGTACACTCGGCTTTATGGCCTCGAATCAAAATTGGAAAAACGTCTCAGATGGCGAGGATAATGTGGAAGATTTGCAAGACATACCTATGATTGCGGACGGTGATGGCAAGATATTGCTCTTCTCCGTGCCTGAGCGGCGCAATACGCTCGAACCTCCCATGACACCTTCGATCGATTTGACAGACGATATCAGTGAACATCAATTTGATCCACCTCATCGGAAGAGATCACTTGCTAGTGAACCGAGCGTTTTTGTTCGTGGTCAGTCGGATGCATTGCCAATTTTACTCGATTGGTCGACACGGCTGGCGACAGCGCTAGGGGCGCTCCGTCAAGCCATGTTGAGCCGCCGGAAGGATCAATATGAGAAACTTTGCGATTCGATCCGCCTAATCATTTGCGATATATTTCATGGACTTGGTATGGCGAATATGCTCAGTGAAACAAGCGATTTGGCTTCGACGCCAAACACAACCAATTCAGCGACATTGACATTATGGCGTAATCAATTCCGCCGTATACTGGCATCCCTCTCGAAGCTAATGCTTTCTTCACATGCTGCATCCAATCCATGGGCAGTTCCGGAAGCGCTCGAGAAGCTTTCTTCTGACGTCGCAGAGTTGACTGCTATAGTCGATGCCTTCCTGTTGCATATTCGTCAAACGACTGATGTCGAACTAAAAATTACACGAAAGACGCCAGTCATGCTCTCTCTGCTGACGACTGGTGGTTCGTGGCGCGACAATGGTCTTGTACAGGATGACGGAAATACCCTAGAGCAAGAACACCGACGCTCACAAATGATACCGCTATCGGCAGAATTGCCTCAATTGCTTGAAGAGCCTGTTGAACAGGTTGTTGCGCGGCTACGGACCTGCCGTAGCAAGGCTGGCACTTTGAGCACAAAAAGCTCTGTTGATGATTGTGAAAAGGTCCAAATTGCTTGGCTAGAGACGCTCAGTGCCTTGCGACCAGTTCAGCAACTATGCGAACGTGTCGACCTTTCGCCGCTTTCGCCGGATCCTGCCAAGTCAGACCTACCTCGCTCGCCCACGATTGCAGATTTTCTAGCCACAAAGCAACAGATTTACGATCTTACCAATCAGATAATGATGGACCTACAAGAGCTTACCCGCTCGAATGTCATGGCCAACGAGGCGTTATTCAGAGATGCGGTAACAGCTTTGACTATCTCGTTTGGCTCATTTGACGGTACTCTGCGCTCGGCCATGATGCACATGGAGTTTATGGTACAAGAGTACTTGACCAAGTATTCGCTCGAACCACCGCGGACGCCAACTTCTGGTGTCATGCTAGAAAGTCCTTTCAGAGCGCCGAAATTGCGGCAGCTGCTGGGTGAAGATGTGCCAGAAAGTCCGACTGATAGCAGGAGACCATCACTTACAACAAAGACACCGTTCGCCGCGCGTTCGGAAGGTACGGACGCCCTGGCAGGATCTCCATCATCACCGGTAAAGACGCCGACCCCTTGGTTCCTCGATCATGACCTTGAACATGAGCTAGTCTATGACCACAAGGGCAATATCAAGGGCGGCACATTGCTTGCGCTCGTTGAGCGATTGACACGACATGATTTCCTCGATTCGACTTACAACAGCACATTCCTGCTCACGTATAAATCCTTTACGACCGCCGAAGAGCTCTCGAGGATTCTCATGCAGCGTTTTGTGATTCCGCCTCCAGAAGGGCTGACATCTGAGCAACTCCAGCTTTGGGTGGAGAAAAAGCAGCAGCCCATCAAGCTACGCGTCTTCAACATCTTCAAGTCATGGATGGAAAGCTTCTTCATGGAGCCTCAAACGCAGGAGACTGTCGATTGGCTCAACAGGCTGAATGAATTTGCTGTGACCCAAATGGCACCAGTGTTGCCTGGAGTGCCTGTGCTTACGAAGCTGATTGATATGCGAATTGAGCAAGGCGACGTACCTTTCAGAAAGATGACTCTGAACTTGACGACTCCTACGCCACCACCCATCATTCCAAAGAATTCGAAGCGACTTCGATTGCTGGAGATTGACCCTCTTGAAATGGCGCGCCAATTGACAATCATGGAAAGCACGCTCTATAACCGCATCAAGCCTGTTGAATGTCTCAACAAGCTCTGGTCGCAGCCGGATGCCAATACGGAAAATATCAAAGCCATGATCTTTAACTCAAATCGACTGACGATGTGGACTACCGAGGTAATTTTGGCGCAAGAAGAAATCAAGCGGCGTGTACAGATCATCAAGCATTTGATACAGGTGGTACGACGTTTGCGGGAGCTCAACAACTTTTCAACGCTGACAGCCATTGTTTCCGGCTTGAATTCAGCGCCCATTCATCGACTCAGACGAACATGGACGCAGGTTCCAAATCGGCATCTGCAAGTGCTCGAAAGCCAAAACGACCTGATCAATTCGGCCAAGAACTTTTCGACCTATCGCGAGGCGCTCCACAGCCAATCTCCGCCCTGCGTGCCCTTCTTGGGAGTGTATTTGACGGACTTGACATTTATCGATGAAGGCAATCCTCATTTGATTCACCACAAGGGTCGCGCACTCATTAGCTTCGCAAAGCGACAAAAAACGGCCGAGGTGATTCGCGAAATTCAGCAGTACCAGCATGTTCCGTATGCGCTGCAACCTTTGCCAGATATTCAAAATTTCATCATGCAGTGCTTGGACTTGACAAGAGGCATGGCGGAGATGTGGGAGCTTAGTCTGTTGCGAGAGCCACGAGAGCGTGAGGACGAGAAGATTGCACGGCTCTTGCAGGAGAGCGGGTTTCTTTAGTGCTGGCCGGATCTTTGCCTCTGTTGGAACGCAATTCTTCATGCATCGTGTCAGTATGCACCTTCATCTACATAATCATTTCTTTCTCTTTTCTCAGATTGTTCGCATACTTGAACGACACTGCTGGCCTTTGCCCTGCATGATGGCTTATCTATGCCTATCGACAGAAAGAAATATACACGACCCGATAGAACTGCACGTTATTACCATCGACTTCACACGCGAGGCCCTATCCGCCGTGCTGAGAAACTACCACTCTTCTTGTGTCCAAGTTGTCCTGACGATCGCCGCGCATGCCGGGCATTTCCAGGTGCATTGGGCGTATGTGCACTCAATGGCGCTTCCTCATCACTTTCCGTCAAGTCACTCAACTCCATCTCGCCTTCGTCACCTAATTGAGGAGAACGGCGCGTATTGCTTCCTTCATGGAATGTACCAAGCATGTGTTCGCTTGCACCTGCGTCAGCTTGGCTGAATGAGGTTCGGTGGAGTTGCATGGATCGTCGTGTTTGAAGACCTGCGATGCCATTGTCCATGGGAATACCGTCCATCGCGCCAATCTTGCTCGCGCTTGCCAGGGCAGGATCGAGGCGGGCGACGTTCAGAAGATAGACGCCACTGAAGATGACCATGAATCCTGCAAGTAGAGAAATGGTGTTGACTGGGTCGGATGTATTGAAGCCGCGAAAAAGGATGAAGCTGGCGATGAGGGTAAAGGTTGTGAATGTGACATAGTAGAGTGGATTGACGATAGAAGTGTCGAATTGATCGAGAGCTTTATTGAAGTAGTTCATCTGCGTTAGAATGCAAACAACCACAACAATGGCGAAGACCCAAGTAGATGGATGCGTGAGCTGGTTGTTGCCAGCAAAGGTCAGCTTCAACGCGATACCAAATCCCTTGATGCTCATGACTGAAACTGATCCTACTGTCGAGCAGATTGAGATGTAGATGAGCGGATTCGTCTTGCCAAAGCGTGGTGCAACGCGGTAGATCATCACCACGGCAAAGACACTGACAAGCAGACAGTAAAAGAGGAATCCTGGTTGCATCGCGTAGTTGAGAATTTCATCGACTGTTTCGACTTCTTTGTCGGCTGGCGCATGTAATACGATAATGACACTGCCAAGCAAGCACAGCGCGCATCCCAGCTTGCCGAGGACGCCAAGTTGCTCTTTGAGAAAGATACTAGCAAGCACAGCGCCAATCAGGACACTCAAAGCGCCCAAAGGCGTGACTAGAATGGCCGGTGCGAATGTATACGCGGCAAAGTTGGCGACTTCACCCACAATCATGGTGACCATGCCGGCCCACCATATTGGATTTTGTAGATATCCAAAAGAATCTTCTGAATCAAACCCTTGTCTCCGCTGAGCATCGATCAGACCCTTTTTGGTGATGATGAAGGATGTGCCGATTGCGAGGCTTGAAGAGATGGCGAGTCCGAGACCAATGTACTTGGAGTCAATGCCAGAGGGCACTTGAATGTCCTCGGCAGACATGCTTGACGCGAGAAAAGAAGTGCCTTAGGGACTGGAGAAAGGTCAAGAAGCGACAATGGGATGTGGCTGTGGGAATGTCGCGCTTTGACGTCGCTTCAGTGTCGCACAAAGGATATACAAGAAGTGAAGCCTGTGATTATGTTGCAGGCCGTAAGGAACAGGCAATGCAGAGTGCTGTGAAGGTTGAAGAGAAGAAGAAAGCAAGCACTTGAGCCAGGCAAGGCTTAGCCAGCAGTTGTCTTGTGCCAAGTACTTGTGATCACGGTTGTTGAAATCGCGAAAATCAGACACAAGACACATTCACCAAGATAGAGAAGAGCTTCCATCTCCTATATACTGCTCCTGTTGACTGAGATGGGCGCTGGAAGCTATGAGACACGCGCAGCTGTGTCCAAGAACCCGCTCACAAAGACCTTGCTCGAGATAATGGTCGAAAAGCAGTCTAACCTATGTGTGGCTGTCGACGTAACGACGGCCGATGCGCTGCTCAAGCTGCTGCCTGTCATCGGACCTCACATCTGCCTCCTCAAGCTACACGTCGACATCCTTGTTGATTTCACCCAAGGTTTCATCGACGAAGTGCTCAAGGCTAAGCAGCAATACAACTTTTTAATCTTTGAAGACCGCAAGTTTGCAGATATTGGCTCGACTGTTGCGCATCAGTATCAGCATGGCATATACAAGATTGTAGAATGGGCGGATCTCGTCACTGTGCATTCTGTCCCAGGCGAAGGCATCATCAGTGGCCTTGCATCAGTCGCAAAAACAGTCGATGAACCCCGTGGCATCCTGCTTCTTGCAGAAATGTCATCAAAGGGTAATCTCTGCACACCGAGTTACGCAGACGCCACGATTGATATGGCATCACGGCATACCGACTTTGTCGTCGGCTTCATCTCACAATCTCGGCAAGAAAACATTACAGACGAATATCTTGTGCTCACCCCCGGTGTTTCGCTTGCTAGTGCAGAAGATGCGCTAGGTCAGCAGTATGCAACTCCGGCTGATGCGATTCAGCGAGGTGCAGACATTATCATTGTGGGACGCGGCATCTACGGAGCGCAAGACGTCGCGAACGAAGTCAAGCGATATCAGGAAGCAGGATGGCAGGCGTACCTCGATTCGATGGCATAGACTCACCAAGTAATGAAAGCATCAAACATGAATGATAGATTCGCAGCCGCTTGAAATATAAAATGGTCTACATTCGCTCGTACCGCCCTTCTTGCTCAAGATCCGGACTAAGGTGTGCGACGGCTTCAAACTCGGGCCCTTGTTGCCGCCGTTGTTCGGAAGTATAGCTTGGCGGTCCACCTGGCCGTGAGGAAGGCCCTGCCGCATGCGTGCCTGGTCGGGTACTTCCACGCGGCGCAATTGTGGAAAGCGAAATATCAGACAAGTAAGGCATATTGGAGCTGCCTACATGTTGCATATCCAATAGACTGCCTGTTGATGCATTCTGATCTGTCGTTGACGGCTGTTGCGCACTGAATCCGGCAGCTAGGAGTACCGAATCACTAATCTCACTTGAGCCATAAGCAGGTGGCGGCGCGAGCGTTCCATTCATCGGCGCGAGACCCCATTTTTTGACATTGGCCTCGATAAACACGAATCCAGCTTGTCCGAAATTGACATGTATACAACAGGGCCCAATAGCGCCGACGGACGGGAAGATGTTTTGTCTGAAGCCAATAGCCGCTTCTTCTAGCTTCTTGCCATTGCGGGTAAAAAAGACTGTACCTGTTCTTGGCTTGTATCCGCATCCAATCACGTCGCCTTGCCGGCAGACAGGACCATAAGATTTGCCAAAGAATGGTTGATTCCGTCGTTTTGTGCCATCTGTTAGATAGCCCACACTATGTCTGTTGAAGCCCGGCAACCGAAATGTCGGATAAGGTTTTGTGGTCACGCCGACCGATGCTAGGGTACTGTCTGGGAAGTCGTATAGCTTTGCCTCCCAGTAGTATACATCGTTTTGTTTCGGTATCGGTAGGTTTGTCTGCACGCAGCACTCTCCATCATAAAAAGCCAATTCTGTGCGACATTCGACGAAGCAATTTGTCGCTTCTAGATCGGGCTCAAATTCCCAGGCAGAAACGCCTTTCTCCTGAATAGACATGAATTGAGAAAGTGAGATGTCAGTATTGGTACTGTCTGGCGGATTTGCCTGTTGAAAAGCTGTGCCTGTTAGTCATATACGCGTCTCGATGATGCAAGTACCCTTTGCCTGAAAATACTGTTGTCTCGCGCGCTCATCCAGGGTATGTAGATACATCTCCTCTTCCCTCTGAGCTTGCTGCGCGTCATCAAAAGCGCCAGGGATATCATTGCCGAGCATAATGCGGCCTGATCGCCGGAAGCGCACATAGTAGATGATGATGACGAGAACAAAGATGGCCACTGAGCTGCCAAGTGTCGAGAACAGCGGGACCAGCACGCGCGCGGCGCCCGAATTGCCTGTAGAGAGCATGGGCTCACTGTCGCGTGCGCTCATCAAATTGAAAGTTGTACTCAGCACAGAATACTTGGCCGAGACTGGACGCAGACGGCCGACACGAGCGTTGTTGTATAAAAGCAAACAGACGCGCGCCTGTCTCTCCTCGCCCGACTGACAAGGGCTCAAGGTATATCGTCTCTTGTTGGATAACTGCAGCTGCCAAATGCGTGCTCCATTCCAGGGTTAGGCAAGGCACGACAGTCCACTGACAAGGCAAGATGAGCTGGCAACACACAGTCTGATCTACAAGGCTCTTGTTCTTGCTTGTCTTCCAGATTGCTGCCTCTCTTGAGCTGTATACGGCACTCAATCACTATCGCTGCAAGAGGCGCGTTGAATGTTCCGCTGGCTTCTAGCACTTCCCCTCAAGCTCCTTTACTCCTTCCTACATCTGCTTTCAGGCTCGAAACCATATCGTAGCCTCTCGCCTGAAGAATCAGCTCGTCGCGTATGCTTCTGGCCGGCCTATTGTGCTACTGACACAGACAGTATATTGATGCGCTTGAAAGCTTACATGAATCTGAGCACCTCCCACTTCTGACAACATCCTACGCCAGGGCTGTCGAGGAGGCCAAACGTGAACTCAAGTTTCTGCTCGTCATCATCACTTCGAGCCAACACGGAGAAACAGCAGCTTGTCAGGATGGGATCCTCTGCTCAAGCGCGTTACGGACTTTCGTTCAAGATCACGGTATGCTATGCTGGGCAGGCGATGCCGTCGAGGTAGAAGGTTTCCAAGTCGCCCATGCTCTCGGCGCGACACGATTTCCGCTCTTCGTCGTACTTGTGTACAACACACTACGATCGCCAGCTAGCGTCTCTTGCGTCTCCAAGATTGAAGGACTCGTGGACGTTGCCGAACTGATTGATATGCTGACAACAGCGCTCGAAAGATACGAGCCGACACTCATTGCAGCGCGTCTCGATAGACGTGAACAGACTGCATCGAGGGAAATCCGTAAAGAGCAAGATTCGGCGTATGAACGATCCCTTGCCGCCGATCGGCGTCGAGCAGAGGAAGCACGCCTCGCAGAAGAGACAAGAGCGCGCGAGATTGCTGAGGCGGAGGAAAATGCACGACAGCAACTACTATATCGCGCTTGGCGTCATGCGCGTCTTTTACCGGAGCCCGATGCTGGCGCTAACGGTCAAGTTGCGCGTGTGAGTTTCAGGATGCCGGATGGAAGTCGTATCGTGCGTAAATTCGACGCAGCTTGTATGATTGAAGAGCTGTATGCATTTGTGGATGCAAAAATCAATCCTCTTTCAGATGAGGAGCGCAGTCGTGCTGGAGAAGTGACTGATCAGCCTGCGCAGGCTTATCAGTACACCTTTACTCTAGCGGTGCCGATGCCCAGAACTGTCATTACCTGCTCGAAGGAAAGCAAGATTGCTGATCGAAAGGAAGTTTTTCCGAGCGGCAGCCTCATAGTCGAGCCATTGGAAGACGAGGAGATGACAGCTTGACAAGATATAAAGATGAAGGTAGACAGCCGAAACGATGATGAGCTATTCCATGGGCATGCTTGCACGCCCGTCGTTTTGCATTTAGTGAGGAAATGGCCTACCTTTGTGACAGGGTGTCGGGCAATAGCTGTCGTAAAGATGATCAAAGTGTTGGCCGTTACACTTTGATCACCTCTTTGATAGCTACCGCCCGAGGACTTGTTCTCAGCACGAGCTACAACCTCGCCCGTCTCTTTATTACAATTTGTCTGCAAGTATAAACACGACAGATAGCATTATAAGATCTTCTAATCTACCGAGCGCCATAGTTCATCTGCGGTTGCTGCATAGGCATCATGCTTTTCCTGAATGGATTTGAACCAGTCTGCTGTGGCATGATGCTGCCTGTAGCATTTGACGACAGCTGCTGCTGCATATATGCAGGTTGCTGCTGACTCTGTCCATACGCCATACCACCAGAAGGCTTTGAGAATGGATTGCCGGTAGACTGAGGTTGCATCGGTATCGCCGCGCTCGGCAAAGTCTGCTGCTGACCAGTCCATCCTTGCTGCAGCGGCTTCGAAAATGGATTGCCACCTGTACGTTGCATCGAAAGCTGCGACATGCCGGCGGCACCTGCGCTGTTGCTCGTATACGGAGACGTCAGAGATCCTGTCATCACTGGCATCATGGACTTGCGGAAAGGATTGGCTCCCGTGGTTTGCGCTTGAAGTGTATTTTGCTGAGGCTGTGAGAGCAAGGCAAACTCATTTTGAACCTGCTGTGGCTGCGCATGACTCTGGAAGCCATTGTTGGGTTGCAACTGTTGCGATTGACCGGTGAACTGTTGCATTTGAGGCTGTTGCTGTAGATATGGGTTGTATCCTGTAATTTGTACCGGCATAAAGGGTTGTTGCACGGGCTGCTGGTATACTCCTGTTATTTGTGCAGGCGCCAATTGAGCGGCCAAGTACGTATTCTGCTGTTGTGCTTGAGGTACAGGTTGTTGCTGCGGCTGCTCAAGTGAGCCGAAAAAGTCGATGAGATCGCTATTGCCTGCATTCTGTACTTGCGATGGCAACTGTGGTGGCCCGAATGGATTGCTACTATCGCTGTTTTGCTTCAAAGCAGATTTGAGCTGTGTCGAAGCTTGTGTTGTGCCACCTTTCGCCGTTTTGCTGATACTTGATTCATTCGCACCCTTGTTGCCTCGCGAAGCAAGGAACTGAGTCCGATTTTGCTCAAAATCAGGATCCCGGACGTACTCCTCCAGACTATCGCCTAGACTGGTCGGCGCATGCTGCAAGTTCGGGATTGTCAGCCTTGTAACGGACTCCAAACTCCGCGCAAGCGACATGAAGACAATCACACCATCAGTCTGCTCAACAAATCTTTTGTAAATCTTGAGGGCCCGCTCAGCATCTGGCTTGGACATTTCGAAATAGTGCTCTAGAATGTTGATGACACCTTCGTTGGCTACTTGGAACAAGACGAGCAGATCCGCGACGAG
Source organism: Protomyces gravidus (assembly GCA_003717255.1). Classification (NCBI taxonomy): domain Eukaryota; kingdom Fungi; phylum Ascomycota; class Taphrinomycetes; order Taphrinales; family Protomycetaceae; genus Protomyces; species Protomyces gravidus. Next base: position 36,793 of record QXDP01000066.1, on the reverse strand, counting down.
CAGACGGAAAGCAGTCAGTGTGACTTCATTGTCTACTTCGCGTTCCAAGAACTTGCAAGTGAGAAGCGGCGTGATGATTTTCTGAACAGATTCTGTTTCCCTAAGGAGGCCTTTGTCGACAGAAAGCTTTCTCAAACGGCCCTGGCCTGTCGGATCATTCTTGGCCTTGACATAGTCCACTTTGACCTCGCCAAAAGACTTTATCCGCTCAGTGAGGTATACTCCATAGTCTCTGATATTCGGACCTTGCTCCGACATGGGGGAACATCCTGTCGTTGTCAGAGACGTGATGCGGAACTGATGCGAGTTGGCTAGATAGTCGAGCGCTACTGTCAGCTGCTTATCTTTGGGCGCAAGATGTTTGCGTACTCGCGTTCTTGTATCCATCGCGTATCATAGAATGTGTCACGATCAGCGCTTTGAATACCACCTGGGGTCTTAGCCTAGCACGCCTTTACGCGTTTATGCGGGCAAACTCGTACCGTCCATGTGGAGTCCTTCAGACGATATTGAATCCCGCGAAAGACTTCTGCAATTGCCGCCTCGCCCGTCCGTGTCGCCTATCATCCGATGTCAGCAGCTGCTTCGCCATGCTTATACTGCCAAGCACTTACAGACAAGAGGTGCTCAATATACTTTGACTTTGGTGGTGCGAGCTTTGATTTGGTTGCGCCTTTGACGCTCTTCTCGAAGGCGCCACTGACACTTGCCATGAGAAGCGTGATGGGCAGTTATCAAGGCCCACAGCTACTGTGAAAGAAGACACAAAGGATAAGAAAGCGAAGTTGTGTTTTTGTTTGGTGTTGGTTGTTGTATGATGACGGGCTACGAGAGAGAGATGTGCACTGGCAATGAGGGGGAGAGGGAAGGGCCTTTGGTGCTCATTTGTATGAGTGATTAGTGTAAAGGAAGGCGGCCAAGTATCCTCTCCATGCGAGCAGGGACCAGGAAGGAGAGACAAAGGTCATTGCCTGTGCCTGATCTTGCATCACATTTGCCATTCCAGGCCACGGTGTGCTACTACCTTGATGAGACATGCAAGTTTACGCAGACATGCTGTAGGATCGCTCTTTGAGCCAAGCACGTTGCACCTTTGACTCATGCCGGACTTGATGTGTCCTCGCGGGCGCTCGTTGAAAGGGCGAGACTGACCGCCGCGTGTATGTTCTTTGAAGAAAGGCATTTCTACATGGATCTTTGAGACCTCAATGGTGGCACAAAAGATAAAGCCTATCACAGAATAAGTACACAATTGCAGACTAGTAAGAGGATCTTTATTGCGCCAGAATCAAAGGATTCAGAGTGTGCATTGGCGGGCCTAAGTAACAAGGTGCAGGGCCCGCTATCCCCATGTGTCCTTCCAGCAAGACATTGCTGCACACAGCACGAATGCCATGCATAGCAAGCTGCGGATGGCTTTTGGAAGAAGACTGCTCAGCATTCATCAGCAGTTATTGAACTGGAAAGATCAAGGAGCAAGAGGAGGGAAGGACGGCAGCGTGTAGAAATGGACAACGAGGGAATTTCGGGTAAGTCGCACGATCAACCAGCAGCTGTAGAGATTACCACAATCATCCATGCTCAAGATACAGCTAAAGCTATAAGAAATGTCTGCTGCTCCTGAGAATGCGTCTGAGCATATCAAGCTGCCACTTCCTGCATCGCTTGAAGTGCTTCGCTCGCGCATACAGCAAATCACAGCTTCACTACAGACACTGCACATGCGCATCAGCAAGAGCCCGCCACATGCACTCCCATCGTGGCCACAAGTGCAGTCTGCCTTGACTGTCCTCTTGACACAGCTCTCAAGTGCTCTACAAACACTGCATGCGAGTAAAGCAGGTCAAGACGCCATTCGTGCAATTTCCGTCTTCCCCGGTCAAACTTTCCCAGTTGTACAGCAAGAAGGGCTATTACAAACCCTCTTGCGTACAAAACCGTTGCCGAGCGCAGAGACTTATGTGCAATTGGCACAAGAGCAGGGTGCGGCTATTCTAGCTGACCGCGGCCAGGCGCAAACACAAGCCGTCACTTTTGCGCGAGAGGGCGAAGATGTGCCGGACTACCTCAAAGAAGAGCCCATTTCTGCCGATGTCTGGTTCTCTCAGCAGCGCGCAAAGCGTACTTGGACGGGATACTATACGCAGCAAGAGCAAGATGAAGATTTCGAGATTGACGCGGACGATCTGGATGATGTGCGGAAAGAGAGGCGAGCTGAACAAGACAGATGTGCTGCGGCAATGCGTCAAATGCTCATTTATATGCGCAGAGGGCAAGTCTGATCATCATTGACATCTCGGCAGATCTTTAACATGGGGCATGTCATCGGACTTGGGATCGCTACCCACACGGTCAATTGATCAGGTCCACAGATCGAGCCCGAGTGTCTAAGTCTGACTAAGCTTGATCCTATCATGGCGTTGTTTCCTTCGACCCATCGGCCTTTCATGGTAATCACAGAAGAAGTGAAGGCAATAAGCCCTCAGTGCTTGCTTGGCAGATTGACGCGCTGTTCCCGCAGCGACAAAAATAGTCTGTGACACAGTGTTTGGACTTTGAGCGATCGTGATACAAGCTCGTAGCCTGTAGATAAGACGAACAGATTGAGCTGCTAGTTGCCTAGCAGTGGCCATCTGTGCTTGAAACTGCTCGTGGACGAGTATAGGATGGCGGCCTGATGTCATGCACCCGGCAGCTGCGGCATCCGCGGTCAATCTTCATCTTAAAGCGATCGACGCGCGACACAAAAACCATCAACCAGATCTATCTTTGCTATCACCATCTTCTTTGTACCTGAGCCCCAGTCATGGTAGCAATCTCGGCATGGGCCATCACTGCGCTTGCAGCAATTGTGGCCGTCGACGCTCAATCTGAGTATGCGCCTTTCAGGACTTCTTGCCCATCATCACTCATTAGATCTGCCAACTCTATATCGCCTGAGGAGCAGGCCTATCTGACGTCTCGCGCCCCTATCGTACAATCTGCCTTGCGGACATTTCTCTCAAGCTCAAACATCAACATTTCCACGGTAGACCAGATATTCAGCAGCAATGTAACCATTCCGCGAATTGCTTTCGCAGCATCTGGCGGTGGTCTACGTGCCATGGTTTTCGGGTCTTCGATATTTCGCGCTTTAGATTCGCGATCAAACGTTGGCACTCTGGGAGGTGTCTTGCAGGGATGTCAGTACCAGGCCGGTCTGTCTGGCGGAAGTTGGCTAATTGGATCTTCTGCAGTCAACGACTTTTCCACGGTGGACAGGTTGGTATCAACTGTCTGGGACATCGATAATGTACGTCTCTCGTTTTGCATGACCCGCTAATTCAAGGTCTTTACCGCTCCAAGTGGTGGTATCCTCTCAACAGCTCGGTACTATACGAACATCGTTGAGAGCGTCAGGGCAAAGCGCGATGCAGGCTTCTTCACAACAATCACAGACTACTGGGGTCGGGTCATCAGCTATCATGTCCTCAATCCAAGCAATGGGCTGCCTGGTTTCAATTGGGCAGATATTCGCAACCAAAGCTCGTTCATGAACCACAGCATGCCCTTCCCACTCGTCGTTTCCGTCGGTCGTCAGCCAGGCACCATTGTAATTGAGCTGAATGCGACGGTCTTCGAGTTCAACCCATACGAGCTCGGTTCGTGGGATTCCAACCTGTACAGCTTCACGCCTGTGCAGTATTTGGGAACCAACATGTCAAATGGCCAGCCGGCAGTCGCCAATCAATGTGTTCAAGGATTTGACAATGCCGGATTCACAATTGGTACCTCCTCGTCGCTCTTCAATGCCGCCTTGACGCAGATCAATGGATCCGACTCTGGCATTTTGACGAGCCTCATCACAAATCTGCTGCAAGACTTCTCAAATGATGAAAGGGATATAGCAGTCTACCCCAATCCCTTCCAGGGGTTGAGCAACATCTCGACCAGCATTTCGAATACTCCGAACCTGACTCTGACTGATGGAGGTCTGGATAATCAGAATATCCCACTGTGGCCGCTGATTCAACCAGAAAGGGAAGTAGATGCCATTTTCGCGGTGGACTCGAGTGCTGATACGACTTATAATTGGCCCAACGGTTCCTCCCTGATTCACACGTATCGCCGTGTCACCGAAGCAGCCTATCGCACAAACAAAAGTATCAGCTTCCCCTATGTTCCAGACTTCGAGACATTCGTCAATCTTGGTCTGAATCGAAATGTCACCTTTTTCGGTTGCAATGGTACGAATGGTACACTTCCCGGTGTAGCGCCTCCGCTTATTATCTACATTCCGAATGCACCGTTCTCGCACTACAGTAATTTTTCCACATTTGACGGCAGCTATCCCGCTGCTGATATTCAAGGCACCCTCAACAATGGTCTCAATATCATGACAAACGGCAACTCGACTGATTTCAAGACCTGCATCGCATGCGCTATCATGCAACGCGGTCTCGAGCGTGCAAACTTGACAACGCCTTCAGTATGCCAGCAATGTTTCTCGCAGCACTGTTGGAATGGTGCTATCAATTCGACTGCCCCTGGCATGGCGCTTTTGGCACCTACCGCATTGGCTAATGCAAACTTTGGTGGCCGCGCATCGAGCTCGACCGGTTCGCAAACAAGTGCGACTTCGGGTGCGTCAGCTACCGCTAGGTCACAAGCTGGGCGCGCCTCTGGCGACTTGCCCTTTGCGCACGTTGCCATTCTCGCAGCCGGCTTGGTCGGTGCTCTTGCCATCTGAAGAGAATATATGTTGCCATCTGATGCGCGATCCTCAGTGATTGACCCCTTTTGTAAAGGATACTTACCAATAGCAATCAGCCTTTTATGCACATTATTTGCGTCCCCTGAGCCGTCGACGACAGACAAACTTTGACATGCCGTCACATCGCCGCATATGATTCGCGCATGGCTCTGTGCGAGACTTATTTGCCAGCAAACGAGCACCGGCGGTCGCGTTCCTAAATTCTATTTGAGCTAGCGTCTTCTCGAAGTCAACGAGTGATCCTTCAATTTGGACAGATAATTCGATGGTTTTGCCTGCTTTGGTCCTTGTTCTTTGGCTGTTTTTCGGTGGTCATACGGACTATGAGCCAAGTCGTGGCAAGGCATGTCCAACACAATTCATGCGCAGTGCGGAAGGTCTCTCCATCGATGAGACCATCTATACCTGGAAACGTGCGCCCCTTGTCAAGGACGCCATCTATGACTTTCTCTTCAATACCGGAATTCCGAGAAGTCAAGTGCTGGCTCTTCAACAGGACGGTGCCATTCCGATCGCGGCTTTCGCGGCTTCTGGCGGCGGCCTGCGTGCAATGCTTCATGGTGGGGCCATCATGCGCGTCATGGACTCACGAACACCGGTGGGAGCAAAGACCGACTCGATTGGCGGCTTGCTGCAGAGTTGTCTCTACATGACAGGACTCTCCGGTGGCTCATGGCTCGTTGCTTCGTCTGTTGCCAATGACTTCCACACTGTCGACTATTTGAGAGACCACATATGGGATCTCGACTCTGCACTTCTGTCGCCAAAGGGCGGCATCGTCAACGATCTCAAATACTATCGCAGCATAATCCGCGACGTTGCGCACAAGATGAAACATTTCAAGGTGACCGTGGTCGATCTGTGGAGTCGTATCGTCTCGTATCATGTCTTGGGACGACATGATGGCTTAGCAGGAAAACATTGGAGTCAAGTGGTCGACCAAGAGTCTTTCAAATCGTTCAGCATGCCATACCCCATTATTCTCTCTGTCTTTCGCTCTCGGGGCTCGAAAGAAGTTCCTTTAGACACCCCGGTCTTTGAAATGACGCCTTACGAATTCGGTTCCTGGGATTCACCCTTTAAGTCATTTACAAGAACGAAAAACCTTGGTACAAAGGCATCCGCTGGCAAGCCAGTCGAACCAAAGGATTGCGTCGAAGGCTACGACAACGTCGGCTTCCTGATCGGGACGAGCTCATCTTTATTCAATGTTTCGCCTGTTGATGCCTTTTTACAAAGCCTGCCAAAAGGACTCGCACGCCTGATGCGCGCGGTCCAGAAGCGAATGGACAAGAAAGATTACGATGTCAGCGTCTTTCCGAACCCATTCAGAGACATGCCAAATCTACCGCCTGATATGGCTGACGATGAGTTTCTGACGCTCGTGGATGGTGGTGAGGCACAGCAAAATATTCCGCTTTGGCCACTGCTTCAACCGGAGCGACAAGTTGATGTTGTATTTGCCGCAGATGCATCAGCTGATACGAAAGACTATTGGCCGAATGGAGACGCGCTTTACCAAACCTATTTGCGTGTTACTCAACCACAGTATCGAAATCGAGTACCAATCTCAATGCCTCTTGTACCCACGCCCGAGGAGTTTGTGAGATTTGGATTGAATAAGCGAGTCACGTTCTTTGGCTGCTATAAGGATAATACTACAATCCCAAACCGGCACTCCACACTCATTGTCTACATTCCCAACTACGATCGGCTTGCCATGACAGACTGGTGGACACTTGATGGAAGCTATACGAAGAAGAACATCCAGGATATGCTGGACAACGGTTTTGCAATCGCGACTGATCGGGCGAATCCTCATTACCGAACTTGCATGGGCTGCGCACTCATGCAGCGTGCTTTGGAAAGATCGTCTCTTGAATTACCGGATATCTGCAAAGAATGCTTTGACGAGCTCTGTTGGAAGGGCTGAAGCATTGTACTATGTGTCTGATCCGATGAAATGTATTGTGCAGGCTAATGAATCGTTTATATCTACTTCCTAAAGCTACCGCAGCGGCGCTCTCCCACCTGGGCATGCAATTGTCGAGGCTAATCTGCTGCCCATCTGAACAGCTCAACCACGAGCTAATCACGTGATTATCTGGACAACGCCAACCTTCGAGGTCATGCGCATGCATATGGTGCTGCGCAATAATCAACAGACATTCCGATGTGAGTACTGGTCACATGTGCTGCATAATTCAGTGCTCATTGCTTGGATGTGTACAGCATAGAGCTTGCATTGTAGGCCTGCAGTGCTCGTATGCACGCTCCCACTAGCATCTTAAGCTATTCCAGGGTTTGTTGGGCTCTAGTCTCTATACCTCTCGGATGAGAGTCGCTGCAGAGCCGCCGTTCCACGCCGGCAATGAATTCCTCATTGTTGGGCTCTCTGCTGTTTACAATTAAGTAGCTCGCAATGCTGGCCGCCATTTCCCATCGCTATCATTGCAAGTACTCATCTTATCCTGTGCGCTGATAGCTGTACAAGCCTTCCTGTGGTCGCACTCTCAAATATGAGTTGCTGTGCTGTCCAGTTCCCTTGCGCTTTTACTACGACGAAGCTTGCGACCCGGCTGCTCGTTGATGCCGATGTTGTATTTGCTGGTGAGTAGCTATAGTGCAGACTCGCTCGAACGCCTGACGGCAAGCCTTGCTAAATTATGACTCTTTCATCTATATGCTTCGCAACGCTCAATTACCTTGCAACGGCCGCAGTCGCGGCTGGTTTGGATGCTTAAGAGAGCTCGTCCTGCTGTACAAAGTCAATCAGTGCGACATACTTGCGATTTGTGACTGGGACAAACGACATATCGTGCTATAAAACAGTCCATCTGGCCGGTCCCTACTAGCCTCAGCCGCGACAAATTACACGACGAGATCATCAAATCGTCTTTGACCATTCCATTCGTTCTAGTGAAAATTCTCTCGGTCTTTCCGCGGCACGAAACAATGCTGCACAGCGTGCAATGTACAAGGGGCCGGCAGGCATACCTCCTGAGCTGCTATATATTTAGCTCTTGAGTAAGACTCCCACTCTTCACACTCTTTCATCATGCTATGGGCCGTTCGTGCTTGGGCAGCTCTCGCACTGCTAACCAGTGCAAGGAACCTTGACTATGCTCCAACCAGCGGCCATGTTTGTCCTGCGCAATTTCTTCGCAACGCAAAGGGCCTTTCCCAGGAGGAAGCGGCCTACATTTCAAATCGGTTGCCAGTCGTCAGGAAGGCTCTGTACGATTTCCTTAGTGAAACTGGCTTCCCAGATTTCAATTTGGATGCACTTTTTGACAAAGGTGGCGTCCCAAAAGTAGCGTTCGCTGCATCTGGCGGTGGTCTGCGCGCAATGCTCGTCGGAGGTTCTATCATGCGCGCCTTGGATTCTCGTACGCAGGTCGGCACCGGTCTTAGCACTCTTGGCGGCTTGTTGCAAGGCTCGTCTTACATGACCGGATTATCTGGTGGATCTTGGCTCGTCGCCTCATCTGTCACGAACGACTTTGCGACAGTGGACGAGCTGGCCCACAAGGTGTGGAGCTTGAATACGGCAATGACACCCCCAAAGAGAGGCTTTTTTACATCCTTCCGATACTTTGCCTCCATTCTTGACCAAATTAGGGATAAGGCCAAGCATTTCAAGGTGACGATCGTCGACTTCTGGTCCCGTGGAATCATAGCATATCATGTGTTGGGTCGAAAGGACGGGCAGATCCGCGCACACTGGAGTCAAACCACAGAGCTGGCCTCTTTCAAAAACTTCAACATGCCTTATCCCATTGTTCTCTCTCTGTTTCGACCTCGTGGTGGAAGCGAGCTGCAGCTGAACGCTTCGGTTATGGAGATGTCGCCGTACGAGTTCGGCACCTGGGACGCGCCATTCCATGCCTTTGCCAAAACCAAGAACATCGGCACTAAAGTCTTTAACGGCAAGCCAGTCGACCCAAATGATTGCGTTGAAGGCTACGACAATGTTGGCTTTATCATCGGTATGAGCTCGTCGCTGTTCTGTGCAAGCATGTCAAACAATCTCGACGGCAAAATCGTTAGTGAACTGCAACGCTTGCTGGACAAGGACGACTACGACGTCGGCATCATTCCGAATTTGTTCAAAGGCTTGCCAGGCTTGAACCCTGAGCTAGCGGACGACGAGTATCTGACGCTGGTAGATGGTGGCTTGGCTCAGCAGAACATCCCACTTTGGCCATTATTACAGAAAAACAGGCACGTCGACATTATCCTTGCTGCAGATGCATCGGCCGATACGGATGACCACTGGCCAGATGGCAGTGAGCTCTACCACACTTACCAACGACTGACCGATCCAAAGAACACCCTCGCAACTCCCGTCTCGATGCCGTCAATCCCTCGGCCAGAAACCTTTATCAAGCTTGGACTGAACAAGAAAATCACCTTCTTCGGCTGTGGGGACATCAATAAGGATCCGCACACACCCTTGATCGTTTATATTCCCAATCACCAAAAGAACTTCGCAACCAATTTCAGCACTTTTGACGACAAGTATTCCAAGGAAGACGTTCAGCGAATTTTTGACAACGGCCTAGCTATCGCAACAAATGATGGTGATCTCGGCTTCAGGACATGCATGAGTTGTGCAGTCATCCTGAATTCTTTGATCAGATCAAAGCTCACACCTCCGACTGTGTGTGCAGAATGCTTCGAGAAACATTGCTGGTCGCTACCTTCATAGTCTGTCTAAGGGACAAAGTCTTGTCTTCTTCTCAACCGCCCAGATGCGCTTCATTTCGTCCAACGCACTCATAGCTCACTAGTCTTTACTTCGGCCTTCGCTACCGACCCAACCGCTATGAGTATGCCCTTGCATTAGACACTTGCATGGAGGGGTAGCTTATTCTATTCAGACGGAAGGTATGGGTTCGACAAGTCTAGCGATATAAATGTCTATCCGGTCAATTCTGGGCGCAAATATCAAAGTGCACCCGTGGCGTCGTTACTCGTCGCTCATCCATAGGCTCGGGAAGATAGGCCAATTTAAACATCTGTAGCTATCTGACTTTTCCTATATTGATCCGAACTGAAGAAAGGCAGAACAACATGGCTAATGTATCACAACCCCGTAGAGGCCTTCACCTGTAACAGCCTTTTCTGGTTCTCTCAGCGGCCAGGCTGAGGATTGTAAACGCTGTTGTGCCAAGACGAGCGGATGACCGTTGGCATCAACATGCGGAACGATTGCCTCGAGCTTTGCTAATCTCTCCTGGGTTTGTAGCTTGCGCACAGCTTCAATTGACCTAACTGACTTTCTGTCGCTCGAAATACTGGTGACTGGCAGCTTGACAGGGTCCACACCGGCGATGCAACCCATGTACTCGAGAGTCATCAACGTATGGTACGCCCAGAAACGATCACGCTGACCGAGGTCACCAACTTCGATGACGCGTGAGACATAAGATTCCGCGCGCACGACATTTCGCGACCATAGCGACTGAAGCGAATTGAGGCTGAGGGCCGAAGCCAGACTTGTGGTAGACCCGCGCGATGTGTGCGTTGCGGCTGATGCGAACGACATGGAGGGCAATTACTCCAAAATCGCCCGTTATATAAGCCGTTGACAGACCAATTGTGAAACGCTACCGCGACGCGTTGCCATTTGACAAACACTACTTTGGAGGCGCCACATGACCACAGTCAGGGCATTTGCGCATCGATTCTGTCTGTTGCCACTTTTCAATGGCCGGCTTGAGCTGTGTTCCAAGATTTGTGACATGTCCAAGATTCGACTCAGCGATCAACACTGGCTTCTCGTGCTTGTCACAGTACCATCGTAGTTTATCAACTGAGTCGTTGGGTCGGACTGCTTCGAGTACAATACCGACGGTATTTGCGTATCGGACTGGGTTGTGTGGCGTATTGGCAGGAAGAAGGAACATCTCGCCTTCCTTGATTGGGATATCCTTGAATTTGTCGCCACCCTCAATGACCTTGAGCAGCATATCGCCCCTGTACTGGTAGAACCACTCTTCGGTGTTGTTGACGTGATAATCATTACGAGCATTGGGTCCACCAACGACCATGACGACAAAGTCCTTTTCATTGTATAGGCAGTAATTGTTGACGGGCGGTTGAAGCAAGTGTCCATACTCCTTGAGCCATTTGGGAAAGTCAATAGGCGCGGAGAGCGGCTTGGTGTTGTCATGCACGATAGAAATGTCCAGCTTCAAATTGTCGGGCCCTTGCATGCGTGCCTTTTCGTCCTTGGCGCGTTGCGCTTCCTTTTCAGCTTCATCTGCATTGTCGACACGCTTGCCATCTAGCTCCTTTTCGACTTCCGGTACAATACTTTCTAGGAAAGGCACATCTCTACCAAGCAATGAGACCATGACGCCCATGCCGATACCCTTTGGATAGCTGCCAACCTTGACACCCTTCTCGTCAACGCGCTTTTGCAAGTCGCCCAGGAATTGTGAAATGGCTGATTCTGGCTTTTGTGTTGCAATCAGAATTCGTGTCTGCTTCATGGCTGGATCAATCCGGTCGACGATATGGGAACGGTATTCGCCAAGCAGACCGGTAAAGAGCCGAGGTATACCTGGAAGAATATGCACATTGCCGCCAGCAATGACAATAGGAACCCAGAGCTTTTCACTTGGAAAGACTACCTGACTAGGCGTCGGGAAAAGCGCCATTCGCTTCCGCGCAACCACTTCTGGGTGATCATCCGGCATGTCCCAATTGATGGCGCGTGTGCTGAGCTTCTTCATGCGCGTCAAAGTGGGCTCATGATAGACAAGCTCGTTGCCGAAAGCCTTTGCGATAGAAGGATAGGTTATATCGTCATGTGTAGGGCCAATACCGCCAGAAGTCACGACAAAGTCATACTTGCCCGACATGCGCCGCACTGCCTCCACAATCTCATCCTCATCGTCGGCGATGATCTCGACCCTCTTTAGCTCAATTCCAAGCTCGAAACAGTACTTTGCAAAGAAGGCGCTGTTTGTATCAACGGTTTTGCTCGACAGCACTTCATCGCCAATAATGACAATACCGGCCGTCCTGATATTTTCCATCTTTTTGTATTTCGCTGATGAGCTGTAGCTAGCTGCTGGCCTCGAAAGTGTCCGTTGAATCTGTGCGAGCCTTGATAGACCTCGACCTAGCATGAAGAAGCACCTTCTCCGGGGAACAAGGATGTCAATATATTGATGGCGTCACCTTTGGACCACAAGCTACATTCTACGCAGTCACAATGGGGACAGACTCTCCTGCGCAGTCCGTTCAATCTCTCTAGAGATAAGCTGCACCCAGAGATCCCGTTCTTGACGACATCGACACAAGTACACCATACTGCGGCCTGCAACGCCTAACCTCGACACTGACTTCTTACTGCCGGAATCCTTCTTGTCGAGCTGCGTGAGCGCAACACGCCGTCGGCCCGTCCATAGAACAAAGCACAGAGCTTCTTGTTCATCTTGAGACATCCAGCCATCTGCATACAGTCGTGGTATAGACTTGTGCCCTGTGCCCGTGCGGCAGAAATCTTCCCGCGAGTCGAGCAAGTCTCCAGCTGTAATCATGCCGGAAAAGATGTAGCAATCGCTCAAATCGATCTCCTGGCGCTTGCTGTTGTGAATATGATGCTCGATATTGCCTGAAGCATGGTAGTGAAAGTGATTGTAGACAAACAGCTTGCCATGCGAGACGACGCAATTATAGCGCTTGAATGTCGAATGGACGCGCGGCTTGCGATAGAGAAGGCCCTGAATGGCAATGGTCCTGCAAGACGTGATGGAGCAGTAGTTGTAGCGTTTCGGCTCTGATACGCAGTGTGAGACTTCCCAACGATTGCAAACAAGGTCCACAATCGGCTCAATGCTTTCGTCAATGCGCAATGTCTCGATATTGTTGCGGCGCATCGCTGCAAGATCCTCTTCGTCTTCTGCTAGTCGACGCTTCCAATACTGAACGAGCTGACGAAGCTGATTCATCCATGCTCTGCGTGTTTCGGCATTAAAAGCCTGCAATCGCAACACGAGACCAGAATCGAGCACAATCTCAAAGATGCGCGCATCGTCCACATGATCCTCGAAACCGGTTTCAAAATCTGCTTCTTGTGCGCCGTCAAAGTCGACACCTTCACCATTTGCAAGATTATGCTCAATGTCGTCCTGAGTCTGCTTGTAGCGTCTGATCAGTTTAACCTTCGTCAAATCCAGATATCCAGTCGATGCATGCAACTGCCTGACTCGTCGTGCTGCTTCCATCATGGCAGCTCGATCATGCTTTGCGATCGTCTCAGGATCCGTATGGCAAGCCCAGGCAATCTTGCCATCTTCGAAAGGATAAGGCTCCAAATCGTAGATCAGCGGAGATCTCTTGACAATCTCCTCTGCACAATTCTCCGGAATACCAGCTTCGAATGACGGTGGCGGTGGCGGTGATGCTGCCGTTGGAAGGGCATAGAATAGTAAACCGTCATGCGTTGAAAAGTAAAGTCGTTTGTAAAATACCTTGCCGAAACGTGATTGTCGCCCTGTACTGCTAGTTAATCGGACTAAGAAGCCTTCAATAGGTGCCGGTTCATCCATGGCCGGACTTGCGCCCTTTCGCTGAACACTTGTCGGATAATGCTCTTTAGGTCGAAGCTCAAGCTCATGCGTTTCTGCCATCGCCCACTGTCCAATGGCGCGTTGTGCAGAAGGGCCATGCAACCATTCTATCCGGTCATATCGTCGCCAACACAACCCAACATGATTTGTTCGTCGCCAGCAATCAACCAATTGTCTCCATGCTGGTTCTTCTTCGAGCAAGGTAAGACATTTGTCTACCAGGTAATTGCCTGTGATCGGATTTCCGAGAGCATCCACGACAGCACCTTCATCATTCAATTGCAACTCTGCATCGCTGCCATCATCACCATCTAAATCCTCATTATCATCCATGGATGTTCGCGCGGGTCCAGCATTAGGTAACTCGAGCTTGACCTTGACACCAAGCGTTGGAACAGTCATAAGAGCGAATCGGCGTCGCTTGACACCCAAACATGTCTGTATAAATGCATACCACTCGACACTTGTCTGTACCGTTCGTGGCCGCAAGATAAAAATCCAGTCGCGTTTGCCGTTCGGATCTGTCGTCCAGATCGTTATAGTCTTATCCAATGTCGAATACAAATTCGCGCGCGTTTTCGCCGGATCGAGAACGATCTCCTTTGTAGCCTTGATGCTTGTGATTTTCTTTGCAATAGCAGGAATAGTGCGATTGCGATGAAAGTATAGCACTACATGGCCTTTTGCATTAGGCCGTGCTGCAAGGACGAATTCTCGCCAATGCATATCTGTGCGTCTTTCCAATTTACTCATCATAAAGTCATTATATCCATTTGGTACGGAATGCGGCTTGGCACACTCGATGCGCAACAACATGCGCTCTGCTCGTAGTAATTCGCCTTCATGGCGAACCTTGCGAAACGGATTCTTGAGAAATTTCTGGTTCATAAAGCCTTGTTCGTGCTGAAGTCGTGATTTGCGAGACGCAAGGGCAAGTTGATGTCCTTCAGGACAAATGCGCCGTGAATGTTGTGTTGCGCCGTGTCCTGCCGAGCGTTCGCTTTGCGCTTGATGACTCGAGGCGAAATGGACGAGATGGGAGTTTTGACGCACAAGAGGGACCGTGACGGGGTCTCGTGATGTTTGCTTCATGGCAGATTTGAAATCCTTCAAGGCTGGAACACGATCCTGTGCATCATTTTGGACAAGCGCCCTGCCGGATGCCGCTTCAGATGTGTTGGTCGGGGCATGTGACATACCAGACTCATCTGAATCAGCGTACACAGTTGGCGGCGTCTCTCTAGATGGTGTGCTAGGCGAACGCACTCCTCGGACCGTAGAAGCAGAGTCGGAGGAAAGATCTTCGTCATCTAAGTCTGCAAGACTCGCCGATAGTGAAGCATGCTCATGAAACGATTCCCGTGCTGTTGCAAAAGACGCAGTCGATACCATCGAACCTTCGCGCGTAGATGCGACACCAGAAGGCGACGAGACGCTTAGAAGTGGTCGCTCTCTCTCTGAGAATGCCAGAGGATCCCGCAACCGTGCCTTTGCGGGAGGCATCAATCTAGCCTTCTGCGGCGCCTCTGATGACGGCGAAGGCGGGCGTTCTACGACGAACACAGGGACAGGTGCTGATACCGTTGGTGCGTCTTGTGTCACAGGTTGCTCAGCCAACGCTGCATCTTTGAAAGAGGGCGCAGCTTCGATGGATGGAGAGATAGCTGAAGCTGAAGGCGCTGTCGCTACGTCCGCTTCATCTACGTGGTCTTCCTGAACGACTGCGCGCGCCGCTGTCCAGGCCTCGTTGCGAGCAGGATGTCTAGGATTCGCAATACTCTCAGAAGCCATAAAAGACAACTCGCACTTGTGGTAATTGGTGCGCGGTCGTAGAAAATGCTTCTTATTCGCAGACATCCAGCCTGCTGGAATGGGCCCGACGAAGCGCACTCTTGTTGTTGCATGCATATGCGCTGGGCTGCTGTGCGCCAGCTTGAATGCCGTGTAGCAGTGGCCGTTTTGTACATCGCCTGCGTCTTCTGCACCTTCTTGCGTCTCCATGATCTTATAGCAGCCAGCACATCTCTAGCCTCTTCCCTTCTCTTCTAGATGATGAGTACAAGCTCCCTTTCTTGTTTTCGTTTCAGAAGTTGTCGCACAAAACATCATCAAGCACAAGGCGACATATACATAAGACACAAAGAGGATGAGTACCTGGTTCAGTCTACAGAAGAAGCAGTGGCCAGAGTAGGATGGTGTGATATATGAACACGCATGGGCTGACTCCAGGGTCGCGCTCACAGAGCAAGGCGTCAGTACCGACGACTTTATCGACGCGGCAACAAGTCTCGTGCGTCTATTTGACTTGCTGGGCTCGCCTGCCTTTACTATCGTGCAGAATGACATGACGGGAAACATCACCAAGATCAAGGCCCGTGCTACATCGCATCCAGCACAGTGCGCTACGCTCGAACAGCTCGTCAAGGGCGAATCAACAGAGAAAAAGCGTACCGCGACAGAGGGCCTCCTATGGCTGCTCAGGTATGCTCCTTCATGCGATGAATGCTGACTGACGCGTCTTAGAGGACTAGCATTCACGGCGCTTGCTTTGCGCAGGTCTCTCGACAACCCAACAGAGGAGCTGGCTGTGTCATTCACGCAGGCCTATGGTGAAACACTCAAGAAGTATCACTCATTTGTCGTCAAGCCGCTCTTTACGGTACCTCCTTTCTCACTCTGCATCTGTTGATTGCTAATGGCAGCTTGCGATGAAATCATGCCCGTACCGCAAGGACTTTTACGCAAAGCTAGGCGATGACCAGGTCAAGGTACGCGAACAGCTCGAGGCCAATACGGCGGCCTTGCAGAAGATTGTCTCGCAGCTTGAAGGTTTCTATGCAGCAGGCAATCATGCAAAGGGCTTCTAGATATCGATACATTGTAGACCAGTGAACAACGTAGATAGGAAAGGGAAAACAAGTCATGACCACATCGACACCACGCACTACGTATAACCTAGAAGAAGGATGGGCTCGAGCAGCTCAAAGGTGACACGGCGGTATACGCCAAAGCCAAAGCTAGATACGCTATACAAGCCCATCACAAATCCAGGCGAATACACACTTCCAGCTTCCGTCCTGCGCGACCAAGAACGGCGCAAACAGCAAAAAGCGCAAGAAGCAGCGAGTCGCCCTGCTGCGAGTCAAGATGAACTTGGAGGGCCTTCTCAAGTACAGAAGCAGGTGGAAGGGATGCAGCGGAAAGCAGAATCATCGAGGCCCGAGGAAGGCTTGAGCCAAGACAAGGATGTGCAGTTCCTCGATATGCTTAAACGCGCTGGCTATGGAGGACCGCTCGATGGCTCGTCAGCTTCAGTGAGCAGCAATATGCCTCCTACCTCAAAGCAACCAACATCTGTGAGTATACCACAAGAAGCGCCTGCGAATCCAAGCGGCAACCTCTTCACGGCGCGCAAGCAACTTGCAGAAGAAGTCAAGGCGCATACGGAAAAGCTAGAAGAATCATTGGGTCAGACACAGAGACAATGGCTAGAGATGTCAGAGATTGTACGGTTGCTGGATGCGCGCAAGCAAGGCGCTTCAGATGCGGCATTGGACGAGCAATTTGGATTGCATCCTTCTGTGCTCGCGCGACTCGGTAAGCGCATCAACACGCCAACAGTGACGGAAGCTACAGATGATCATGGTAATGCAAAGGGAGTCTGGAAAGAGCGGAGTGGTTGAAGACATGGATCTTTCTATTCACTCTCTTCTGAACACTGAAGATGTGCTCACAGCACACCGGGCGATATGCATCAGTACAACGGTGAACACGACATTCGCGATTACATTTCTTCGCAATGGTGGGCCTCTGCTCGATAGTCATTTGCATATCGATAGTCTGACAGTGCCGATTTCAGGGGAAGCACGAGAAAAAACGATTCAATCTAGCAATAGGCAATCAATATCAAGACAAAAGACACACTCGCAATCGCAGCCGCACTCGCACTCGCTCCATCACCTCTTATTCTCATCAACAGGTCTGTGCCTGACTCCCTTCAAGTCCACCTCACTGCGTTGTTGCAGCACATATCGTAGCTGTCTCAACGTCTCCACTGCCTGTCGCTTCTTGTGCTCCTTCTTCCATCGTCTCGAACTGGTCTTCAACAGCCGATAGAAGGACTTGCTAGCAGAAATTGTCTTCTTGTGAGCATCCTGAGCAGCTGAACGGACACGGTGAGTGCCAAGATTTGCGCGTTTCAATGTCCCTGCCGTGATAGTCTGTGTCTTGCTCCATAGCTTTTCAGCCTCTGACTGCACTCTTGCAAGTTTCTCTGCGCTCTTACGAGGCAAGTCCTGTACATGCATCTTGTCAACGACATCCTTGAATGTCCTCTGAACTTGCGAGAAGGGAGGAACATGATTCCGAACGAGATGCATCGCCTTGTCGATTTGGTCATGTAGAAGATGCAGGCTTCTGTTGGTCGTCCCCTGCAGGTGCGTGAAACCCTTCAAAGTATGTTGCTGCAGCTGGTCTAGTCCCTTTGTCGTCTCCTCTCGTAAATGGCCAGCGCCTTCCTTGATGTTTTCAGCAATCTTGTGGCTCATCGGCTCAAGCTCATGCACGACATGCTGCACACCTTCCTTAAAGTCATGCAACAAGTGTTCTACCGAATGAAACGGCTTGTCCCCAGAAAACGTCACATTGATCATATTCTCCTGCCACGACGTTGGTGAATCAAGGTTGTAGCGCGCAGTAATCAGCAATGTGCCCCAATTCTCATCGTGACACCAGTTCAGCGAATATAGGTTATCCACAAGCGGCGTGAGGCTGTACTTTGGCGACGCGCTATAGCCCACCCGTTCGATGCTCGCTTCCAGTTTCTTTGGATCGTTATGAAGACGAATGTGCAATGGCATAACAACGACGACTTGGCTATAGTCCAAAGCCGAGGTATCAAAGATGATGGACATGGTCTTCCTCGACGCCGTACCGAAACTTGCAGGCCAACGAGAGCCAGCCCATGGCGGATAGACACCAGCCTTGATCCCAATCGTCTTTTCGAAAGTGGTAAGCAAGACTTGCCAGACTAACAGTAAAAGCATGGAGACGATCAGATACGGCGATAGCTTTTCAAAAGAGCCACCGAATAGGCCAGAAGTTGTGCGTGCCTTGCAAGCACCTGTTGGTGATTCGCCTTGTGCAGTTGCATGCACAGATGGAGGGACGGCGTTTGGAGATACTTCTGAATCTGCAAGTACTGCAGGGCATTCCTCAGGCGTTGCATCAAGATCGCGCGAGCCATGTACATTGGGCATCTTGAGAGTAATATTGCTTTCTCCCTGCGCTGACACGGCTTCATCCTCCCAATCGCTCGAACTATCATGCTGATCGGTCATTTTTGACCCTTCAGGGCGCTTATGATATCCGCGCGTCTGCTGTGAATTGGCAGACTCATTACCGGATGCATGGTCATCATCGGTGAATTCTGTCAGTGAGGAGAGATCATCGTCGCGGGTGTCGTCGCAGGATGAAGAGGTTGAAGAGCGCATTAGAGGCTGTGATGCCAGTGCAATCACCTCGTAGTCCTCGTCTCCCTGCATCTTATCACCACTTGCAAGTGCTGATTTGTAGAATGTGGGGCAAATCTGATGCTCTTTGGAAGTATGCGCTGTGAGCTGAGAGAAGCAAGTAGATTGCAGTCTTTCGCTTCCGATGGCCTATAGCTTTGCGATCGTAATGAGTCCCTTTGAGAGTCTCTTCAAGCTATATGAAGCACACAAGACCTTCTCTTAGCTGCCTATGTCTCTCTTGCTCCTTCTCGCTTTTGTCGTCTTCAAATGATTCAGATGGGAAGACACAAGCATGTGAGAGAGACAAGAGATAGCCTATGTGTGTCTACTTGGTCTGAAAGACACGATCACCAAAGTCACCAAGACCGGGCGTAATGTAGAGTTCCTTTGTCAGTTCCTTGTCCACTCCACCCACCACAACCTCAACACCTTCAGGCCATTCGGCCGCTGCACGTTTCAATCTAGTCATTAGCATGATCTTTGCAAAGCGAAAAGAGAAGGACTGACCCAGCCTCAGAAGCAAGCATACACGTAAGAATAATCTTCTTGATGCCCCACTCTCTCAGTATCTGGATTGCCGCGCATGCCGTATTACCGGTCGCAATGATTGGATCTACCAGAAAGGCCTGTACCATGGGGCCCTTTACAGTATTTTGCTTCGGAACCTTGTTATAGTACTCAATCGCGTTCTGAGTATTCTCCTCTCGGAAAAGGCCCAAGTGATGCACCTCTGTCGCCGTTGGCAAGACGCGCAGGAAAGGTTCTGTCATCGCGAGACCTGATCGCAGGATAGGTACGAGGCATACCCGGCCCGGTTGCAGCGTCAGCACATCAAATGAGGCGCCTATTGGTGTTGTATTCTGCCCAGTGACAGCTGTCGTCAGCGACGTTGCAGTCGCTTCATACGCAAGTAGCGATGCGATATCATCTGCGAGCATGCGCACCAGGCGCGTGTCGAGATCATGAGCGCGCAATTGACTCAGTTTTGCTTGTACGACTGGATGCTGAGATAGGCGCACATTCTCAGGCAGCTGAAAGGCCATGACTTGCAATGGATCGCCTTGAGACTCGCTGCTTTTGCTTATGCCTTGTTATCTATGCATATGACGGCGCATCCCACCCGAAAGCGCGCATCGGAAACATGCGACGAGATGGAACGACAAGCAGCACAATGATGAAGAGGGAGAGAAAGAGGTCATGCAATCAGCCATGTCTACGGGAAAAGCCCTTTACTCGAGCCAGCCACCCGTCACATGCGCCCAGTCATTAATGCAAGGAAGTGTTTCCGACTCTTCGACATCGCGCGGACACGTACAGCGACAACCACACCCGCTTTCTATCGCCGGATCAGGTTTCGGTGCTTTACCTGATTTGCCCTTTTCCTGCGGCCATTTTGCTCCCTTGGGTCTACTTGTCTGCTTACCGAGGGCATTTGCAGGACAATGCATGATAGTGGTATGCTGATATCCGATATCTCGAAAGTAATGCACCTCTTCCGCCTCCAACAATAAGGCAGCTCCCAACGTATGCACAGGTGCATCACCCCATCTCTCCGTCCAGAACCCACCGGTCTTGTCTAGCGCATTAAAGAAGGAAGTGTATCGTTCGCTTCGAAAAAAATCAACCCTTGCAATCTCAAAATTTGACCAGAAATGACACATATTGTACGCATCGCCTTCCATGCCATCTGGCGACACGCGTTGCTCTTCATCAGACTCAGCGTCCATTCTGAGTATATGCATTGGAAGAAATGGTGTCTCTTTGGCCGGCTGGCGCTTGAGTACCATTGGCCACATGCTGGTATCTTTGATCTTTTCGTTGCGCTTCCATGCAGCAGTGTAGCGAAATAAATTCGGTACCGTTTCGACTAGTTCTTTGAGCGCAATCACAAAGCCATACACCTTTCCATGCAATTTCATCATGCGGAAGGGGTCATATGTCAAGTCGCAAAAGAACTCCACCTCTGGCTCGACGCGCCAATAGTACTCGAGATCCCGAACAAGTGGATGATGGAACATGAAGCCAGAGAAGAATCTGCACATGTGATGATAGCTTTCCATGTCACCGTACATGATGGCTCTGTCGCCTTGTTGCGCAATTGCTTCCTTATACTCCTTCTGATCCGCCCAGGACGGGAAACCCCACATGGTTGCATTGAGATGTCCAAAGGATACCTTCGCTGCAGTCGCATTGCTTATTGCTCCTTTAAACTCCTTCGAGAATGGTTGGTCGTTGAGAAAGACGTAGGGGTAATTGAACCATTGATTGAAATGCGCTTCAAGCGAGTTGATAGACTGCAGTACTGCCTTGAGCTCAGCATTACGCGCAAGAACGACAAATGCTGCGTTTTCACGCGGATGCGCTGCTGCTGCAGCAACAGGATCTGCGCAACCATACTGAAACGGCTCATCGATACGTGTATTCATCCGTCGCGCGCGTCGTGGCGACTGGCGCGCCTGCTGGACAGAAAGGATGATGACTGCAGTTGTCACAAGACTGGCTAACAGTGCGAGTAGCCATAGCCGAATGCGCCCAACGCGTTTGATATGTACTTGCCGCCGCCAGAAGCTATGCCCTGTGATGGACGATGGAAGCCCTTGTTTAAGTGCTTTGAATTGTGTACTTGAGATGCGCTTGAGCTCTGATGGCAAGGATGCTTTCTTCTTCTCTGCCTGAAGCATGAGAAGGCGTCCTTGCTTCGTGACACGACTTGCGACCTTAGTTCTTCTTGTTTTGTTGATTTCTTCTTCTTTTTTTCCTGCTTGCAAGGCGCGTATCAAGGTGTCGTGTGCTGTGAGGGAATGCGTCTAGCTGTGTTTATTGGTCGTGTCTAAGAAGGACTGGCAGTAACGAGTGTCGATGATGGCTGCAGGAGTCAGGGCCTGTCAACTTGAGGCTGAATGGCTGAAGAGGTGGTTGTAGTCTTGGCCGCGCTAACATATAGCCACACGATGCGCTACTCTTCGCTCGCCCTCGATGGAAGGCATAGAAGCAAGCAGATAGGGAGACACACGGAGTGAAGAAGCAAGAGAAGCCATAGAATGCTATAGAAATGTCTCAATAGGACCCAGCATGTCTTCTACTAGCAAGAAGTCATGACACTCCACAGATGGGTATCCGTCTCCTCACGAACATGATACAAAGATGTTTCCCCTACTTGAGTAGATTACTTGTAGCCGTTGTAACCAGCTCCGAGTGCCGCACATGATAGGGGCCTTCTCGGAGCAACTAGATGCCGTCTATACGCCAGCCAAGACCCGGAAACTTGATCAAAAAGAATAGACACAAAAGCATCTATCCTTGAGGAGACGGAGGGCTTGGATGGGAGATCTGGCAACGTTGTCAGGCAAGTGCAACGGCGATTTTCAAAGTAGAGGGAAAGGGAGAAGGAGAGGGTGTTCAAGGGCGATAATTCAGGGCCAACGACATGCATTCTCACGCTGTAATTCGAACGAGAGCTCGGATATAAGGTGAATCAAATTTTAAAATGCAATACATGGATGTATGGGTCTGTAGAATCATGTAGATTACTTCTTCTTGTTGACTGTCCAGCCATCTTCATCAGCTGCAGCCGCTGTAGATGCCTCGTCCTTCTTGGCAATAGCAGCAAGCTCAGCATCAGCCTTAACCTCAACATTCGCATCTTCCTTTGCCTTCGAAGCTGGAGCCGCATCTTTGTCAGACACACTCAACGCCTCTGTACGGCGCAGGATATCAACAGGCTTTCGCTCTGCTTTCTCCTTCTTGGCCGCTTCTTGACGCGCTAGCTGAGCAGCTTCGCGTTCTTTCATCATGGCTTGACGCTTCTCCTCTGCTTTACGCTCAGCTGCCGACGTATCAACAGCACGCGCAGCACCAAACGGTGAAGCCTTTGATGAAGCGACAGGTGAAGCAGCAGCGGCAGGTGTGTTTGTGCCTGAAGTCGATCGTGGCGCCAGCGACAACTTGCGTCGCTCTGTCGGAGCACCGCCAGCTGGAGCATCACCAGAGAGCGGGCCTTTGCGTGTGGAAGTCCAATCGAGCTCCGGACCAGGATCCCGTCTGCCACCGGTGTGTTCTGTGAACTCTCCTCGACGCTCATGACCACCTTCGCGTGCTTCGTAAGGTCGCCTCTCCCTTTGGGCGCCACCAAATCGCTCTTCTCGCTCTGCAGGCGGCAATGGACCACGAGATCTTGCTGCTCCCCAGTCCAAATCACGCTCTGGCTCTCTAGGTTCGCGCATTTCTCTTGGTTCGCGCGCTTCATATCCTCCACGCGCTTCATACCCTCCGCGGGCCTCGTATCCTCCACGCGCTTCATAGCCACCACGTCCACCGTAAGAGGAGCTGCGTTCTTGCGATGGCAATGGGCCCCGTCGTGCTGAACCCCAGTCCAAATCACGCTCACCGCCCATACCGCCTTTTGGTGCCTCTGCCACGGTCACACGCACATCACGCCCTGCAAGCGAATGACCAGACAAAGTCAATGCAACCTTCAGCGACTCCAAATCTTCATACTCAACGTACCCAAATCCACGAGGGCGGTCTGTTTCGCGTTCACGCACCAACCGTACACCCTTAACTTTCGCTCCCTGCGCGCTGAAAAAGTCAGAGATTTCACCTTCAGAAACGTCAAAGGTCAAGTTGCCGATATGCGAGGTGAATGGTGGTCGGTCCGGTAGTGGGATAGGGTCACGTACTGCGTAACCTTCACGATCACCGCGATCGCCGCCGCCACCGCCAAAGCCAGAAGGACGACCTGCGCCGTATCCACGATCTGGCCCTGCGCCGAAATCATCTGAGCGACCTGCGCCATAGTCACGACGAGGCGGACCTCCCGGGCCTGTACCCCATCGATCACCGCCTCCCATGCCGCTACCTGAACCAGCACCTGCAAATCCTGGTTGTGCTGAAGCGAAACCTGGCAT
This sequence comes from Protomyces gravidus, assembly GCA_003717255.1. Taxonomy (NCBI): domain Eukaryota; kingdom Fungi; phylum Ascomycota; class Taphrinomycetes; order Taphrinales; family Protomycetaceae; genus Protomyces; species Protomyces gravidus. The sequence goes on along the minus strand of QXDP01000066.1, from coordinate 13,032 downwards.
CACAGGCATATCCATATCTTCATCAGCCCAGTTCGTCCCCGTCGCTAGCCATTAGCACACGTATCACACATTTATCGAGTACAACGCACTTGTATCGACATTGAATTCGGCGAGGGAGATTTTGACTCCCTTGTTCTTTTTTGGCGGCATGATGGGATGCTTTCTCTAGAGATGATCTATCTAGTCTCTGCAGCTAACGACAGAGAGCAAGATAGAGCAAGATAGAGAGCAAGATAGAGCAAGATAGAGAGCAAGATAGAGAGCAAGATAGAGAGCAAGATAGAGTCTATTTGTATCTTCTTCTTAAGCTTCTGCGCTGAAAAGAAATTTATGCATCACGTGACTTGCTCTCTTTCTTCTTAGCCGGCGAAGATGATGAAGAGGGAGAAGGAGCAGAGGCAGGCAGGTGGTCTTCTTCATCAGAGACATCATCAATGCCCTCTCCCACTGCAAAGAGCGTCTCGGTCTCGCCATCAGCCGCTCCAGCTGCAGAATGTGTCTTTACCGCACGTAATGGTGAATCACTCCTCTTTTGCTTTGACACAGAGACAGGCGCCTGCGCCTCTTCTTCGTCTTCATCAATATCCATCGCACCGTCATCTGAACGAACATCCACATCCATCTCATAGTCTTCTTGTCGGACTTCCTCTGACATCGCAAATCGTCTGTTATCTGCCGTTGGTCGCCATAAGAATACAATCGTGCCAAAGACTGTCAAATACAGCGTATTCAACCATCCGTCCAACACGAATCGGTTCTTCCAGTGTGTCGGGACGAAATCTGGTGAGCGATTCGCAAGGGTGACAGTGTTCAGCATAATGAAAATAATAACAACTGCCACGGACCAGAGAAGCACGCCCCACAGACGTCTGTACATGAGTGCCTTTTGCGTCTGTCGTCGTGCTTGTAGTTCCTTGATGGTTGTTTGCAATGCCGTCAAGGTCCATAAGTAGAATGTCGTCATGGTAGCAGAGAGTGGTAGAATGACAAGCAGGATCCAGAAGCTGGCAGTCTCTGCTTGCACCGCCATTGACATGACTGAATAGACCACACCAAAGGCGAAATGTAGTACTGCTAGTAACCTCGCACGCACCATGGCTGATCCAAGAGACGGCCGCACCACACTGTACCCGAGACTCACAATGAGAATCATAAAGAAGGAAAAGGAATTCCTAAAGGCCGTCAAGAGTGCAACGACTACCATGTAGATGCGACTGCCGAGTGTGTAGCCGCGTAGGTTGACGAAATCATAGTAGCCCCAAATGATAATCATCTCGACCGATAGAAAAACAATCAGCGCTGTGATGTAGTTTTGTACTGGCAGAATCTCTCGCTTGTGCTGGACATATTGAAAAGCCCATAGAGAGCCAATAACGACATAGACTAGGGCGAGTGCACCATAGAACGGCAGGTTGAAATACTCGGCAGCAGGCAATTCTCCGTAAGAATTGCGAAACTCGACCACGCCTTCGTATGGCAGATTGGCAAGCGACAGTGTCGAGACGCAGTAGTAGGATGTGCGCTTGATATCGTAGCGCATCGGTACTGGTTTGGCGAGATTGATGGCCATTGTCATGATACTCAGATGTGTATTATTGCGCGAATCCGTATCGATCAAGAACTGTCCCGTCTCTGATTCGACGCACCAGTCATGACTGATAGCTTCCTCGTCACAAATGAGCTTGCGCTGTGTGGTGTCCGGACCCAGGGGCACACCAATCTCATTTACATCTTTATACTCATAAATCACCACAGAGACATAGCCTGGACCTGTTTCATTATTGCGAATCAAGACGAGCTCGATGAAGGGATTGACATCGCCGCCGACACTTGCGCGCGAAAACATGCCTGAACATTGTTGCGAATCGCGATCATTGATGCGTACTTCATTGGCTGAAGCATAAAGACCTAGTAAGCTGAATAAGGCCAACCGTATGGCAGTATTTGTATAGCTACTGCCGCTGCGAAGGGCTCGCATCCTTTGCGATGACTGCCAGACAAAAGGCGACAACCGTGCTGCAATCTGTCGCGCTGGACGATGACTGCAGGAAATATGGCAGTCACAAACAGTCTACGAGAATCGACAGATAGTATGACAAGAAAGGCCTGACTATTGTTATCAAGGCACCTTTGATCTGCATCGTATCTCTTCGACATTCCGCCTTTATATTGTCGACCAAGCAGACAAGCATTTATACATCACGACACCCTCTAAACAGTCCTAGAAGACTTCTCACTAAGCTATTACAGATAGCTACTCAAGCTCTGCTCTGCTCGATCAGCTCTACTGGACTAATTGTTCAATGGCGACTGGCGAAACTCAGCAGCACTCGCCCATCTACCAGCTGCTGCGTCTTGTGACTTTCGTCGCCTACTTCCTCATAAATTGTCTCGTTATCCACGGTACACAGTACCTCGGTTTTCCGCTTTACATCTTCAACAAGCATCTCTGGAATGCTTGGATTCAACGCACAAAAGCTGCTTTCGGATTGACTTGCGTGACGCTCATGCAATGGTTTGCACCGACGCGTGTCATTGTCTCTGGCGACGCGTCCGTGGCAGATGAAATCAACGCGGATACGGAAACAAACCGCATACGACTCTACTTTGCTCCACGCGCGGTATTGATCTCGAATCACCAAATCTACGCAGACTGGCTATTCATGTGGTGGACGGCGTATACCTCTAATCTACACGGCGCCATTTACATCATCATGAAGGAATCCCTGAAATGGATACCCGTCGTAGGCTGGGGCATGCAACTCTATGGTTTCATCTTTGTAGCGCGGTCATGGGACCGTGATCGACCGAATCTCGAGCGCAGGTTACAGCAATTGTCAAAGGAATCTGATGAACCCCTCTGGCTACTCATTTACCCAGAAGGTACGAATCATTCGCCGAATACGCGGGGTATTGCTCAAGCCTATGCGAAGAAGGTGGATGGACCCGAATTGAGACGGACACTACTTCCTCGTACAACGGGCCTTCAATTCTGCTTACAACAATTGGGACAGACATGTCCTTGGGTGTATGATTGCACGATTGCATATGAACCCCTAGGTGAGACTGATTTCGCTGCAAAGCGGTATACGCTTCGTTCCATGTTCTTCGCTGGCAAACCTCCAAACTCTGTACACATGCATTGGCGCAAATTCGCAGTAAATGATATACCACTCGACGACAAAGGCTTCCAAGCTTGGCTCTTCGAACGATGGGCGGAGAAGGAAAAGATGATTGAAGACTTTTATGCATTAGAGGAAGGACAACGTGCTTTTGCAAGCCGCGATAAGGTTGTACAAGGTGAGATGGCACTGAACAATACATTTGAAGTGGCGAGCATCTTTGCGCCGCTCCTGACGGTCGGGCTTCTCGTCAACATTGCAGCTAAGGTGAAGAGAATAGCCGGACTGTAGATAGTAGATTGTACAAGCATTGTCTATATCGTCATGCTCGTTTGCCATCGTGAAAGGAGACAACTGCAAACTTGCCATTTGTCCGCCATGGCAACTTTCCATGCTCTGCATTGAGTTTGTCCTCAAGTCCCTCAGCTAGACCCACACAGACATCGGCCTTGCACGTCCGCAACGACAATATGCGTACATTCTTGTCTGCGAAATGTCCGATCGCATGCGTGAAAGGCGTCGTGGAAGGCCAGACCGCATCACCCACCAACTTGCGATAATTCAAGTCGCCCTTGAAGATGACGAGATCTGAAGTAGTCAAGTCCCGTAGCAGCGCAGGCGCCATGCTCGGTAATCTCGTAAATGGATGCGCTGTTGTCCATAATGGATCTGGTCTGATTCGAATCTTGCCCTCCTTGTAGAGCTGCGTCCAGCGTTCCGTCATGCGATGCAGCGCTTTCTTTTCTTTTGCATCTGGAAAGTAGGATGCATCTGCCAGGCATTTGAATAGATGGTCGACATCGGGAGGCGTGACATCTGATACAAACCAAGCAAAGTCTTTTGGATGCAGCACGACTTCTTTCGCAATGCCCGTCTCGAGCAGATAGGCAGCCAAAACGAGATCTGCAAAGAGCTCAAATCCAGCATTGTCCAGTACAATATCAATCCTTCCATCACGAAGCGGACCCAGGAACGCCCAAACTTGCTGCAAGTCATTGACGAGAATGTTCTTCTGCGACTGCTTAATGGCTTCTGCGCCTTGCAGCTTTTGCAGGTCATCGTAAGTGAGGTTTGTGAGAAGACTCAGGTCGGTGGCATTTCCCCAGAGTGCTATTTGGCTCATTTCCATGAATAGCACTTCTTGTGCCTCTTGAGACATGTTGTCGTACGCGTGTGATTTGAGATCCTGTACAAGCTGTCCATACCGTACGGCGAGTTCTTCTACTGCAGCACTAGAAGAGCGAAACGTCTCATCCTTTGCGCGAAAGAACGGATCATATCGTTGCCAATTCTGTGATCGAGTAAATAAAAGTCGAATTTTTCGATAGAGGTAGCATTCGCTGTATAGCCAGGGAACGTTGAACCATGATGGCGCGTCCAGTAATGCCAATTCATCATTATAGTCCTCGATATCTGCGCCGCCATCGTCCTCGAGCGGCTCAAGCGGCCGATCATGCGTTTCTTCATACTTGATCTTCGCAATCGCTTCGATGATGCGTTGTCCTTCCTTCAGCTTGTCCTTCTCCTTTTCTGCATCTAGTCCATTGACTGATTTGTAGACATCATCGATGATTTGCGTGATGATGACAGGCCATCGTTCGAGTGCCGATTTGTAGGCAAAGGATGACTTGTCGCCTGTATTGTAGGATGATTCAGGTGGGTCTGTCTCTTTGAGCAGAGCAGCTGTGACTTTGGCCATGCTCTTGCTTGTGATTGCTTCGAATATTAATTCTTGGCTGCGGTCGTCTTGTCATGTTTCCACAAAATTCAGGAACAAACTCAACCAGCAGCTGCAGCAGATGTAATAAAACTAAGACTATAACAGTAACTACTAGAACAAAGTTGAGCTGAAAGAAGCTATATCTGCTGGAACAACATTGAGATATAATGCTGCAGCTGCTAGAACAAACCAGCTATAATGTAGAGGAGGCACGATCTCCTGATGCTCCTGACTCTGCTGATATGACCTCGTGAATATCTTCTCCTTTACTCCAACTAGCTCCTGACTCTCTCACTCAGCCGCAAGTACCAACAATCAGAGACATCGCTATTGTCATTGACAAACAACCTCTATGCAGCATGCCTCTGCCAGACGAATCAGCCCAAGCGTCGGTATGTCTCATATCACCCATGTTTGATTATGCTCAACTACTAGGTCCAAGCACTCAAAGCGATCTTTGAGAACAGCAGCAGAGGCAAAAACGATGCGCATTCATTTAGCTCGACCGACACTGCTTCGTCACCTTTTCAACGTAACAGAGTCAGATCTTCTTTCATTGCTGTCGATTCAGGTCGTGTATTGATGGAGAATCCACCTCGTTTGTATGGTCAAAGGACAGTTTCGATGCCTTGTTCTGTGCCTGAGCCACCACCTACAACGCCAGTCGATGGAGCTGTGCTGAATGGGGCCCCATTAGCGATTACAGATCTAGAGGTGTCAGAAGAAGTAGAGACTGAGAAGACAGTGGCAGTACAAGAGATTGAGATGACTGTCGATGCAACGCCTCAAGTAAAGGCAGAGACAACGATCAAGCACACATCGACTCAGGCTGTGGGTGTCTTCAGCAAGACAAAGATCCAAGCACAAGCAGCATCACGCGGCAAAGCTGTGTCCAAGTCACAGGGCAAGACGCCGACAAAGAAGTCTCCTACCAGTCAGCGTCATGCAGCTGAAAAGAAGCCTAGTGGCAAGACACCTCAGCGTCGACCAGAGACGCCGCATGCTTCATCGGTACGTTCGGTACGCTCTCACTCATCTCTTAAGAGCAGTCCACCATCAAGTGGACGACCAGAGACTGGATCTATTGGACGAGCCTTCGGGCGTTCTGGCCGTCCCCTGTCAAGCGTGTCGGCCACGTCTCCTCAAGTGCATCATGCGAGTCCCGGCCCGACCTCCTAGAAGCTCAAAATACAAGCAAGTCCAGAATCGCGATAGCTCCACAAACACGACACTTTTGATCTTGGCGCGGTGATGAGAGTTGATTCATTTATGTCATGCAAGGTCTACTTTTTCTCAAACGCCTCCTTGTTTCCCTTCTGCGCCGTCTCAAAGGCTTCCTTGAAGAGTGCCGCATTCTCTGCATTGGCGAATCTGATGGCAAGAGTGTCTGCTGTTGCTGTGCCTTCAGAGACATCTGCCGAGGTGGCATACACCCATGACCGGTCACTGCCAACATTAGGCGACAGAGACATGTCTGGCATGATGTAGTGGTTGGCACACACCTTGAGTGTCTTATCGCGCCGCATGACAAGACGCGTCTTGCTTGTCTCCTTGTGCTTCAAAAACTTGACATCACCAGTCCCGCGTTCCTTCCACTCCCCTGCATCTTTATCGTAGCGGAAGAGCTTTGCACGCATTTTGAAGACCGCTTCCTCGGATTCTTCATTCGTTGCCGTTTCAACTGCTTTGTCGAGCTTGATGACAGGTTCAAAGTGCACATCTGCTTCTTCCTCCTCTGCCTTGTCATCGTCATTGTCTTCTGCTTTGGCCTTATTATCAGTGATACATTCAACAAAAGGTATAGAGCCATACCGGTGCAGTCTCTGCCGCAGATTTGGGTGCTTCCCCCGCTTCTTCTGCCTTTTCTTCTGTGGGTTTTGCATCTGATGTGCCCGTCACTGCTTCTTTTGCACCACTGAATAGGGCCTTTGCCTCGTCTGTGACTGTTGTTGCAGCATTGGCGATAGCGCCTGAGAATGACTGATCCTTTGCAGCGTCTGACATCTCAAGTAGACAGAGTAGCAAGTCTTGAACAGTAGTAGCTTCTAGGTATACTACTTTCTTGTTCTTTTTGTTGTTTGAATTCTCGTTTCTCACGTGGAAATGGACGAGACAAGAGACAGAGAGGGACATCAAGGACAAGCTTAAGGTACTCGAAAAGGGATCCAGAAGAAAGGGTAGATAAGGAAAGAGAGAGAGAGGGGGGGAAAGGGCGATAAGAAAGCAGGACTGCTAGGACTCGAAGTGAAAAGGTGAGCGGCCGGGATGGCGACGGTGCAACAAGCATTAGCGACACCAAAGAAGCAAAATGCACTAGGCCAGCATCCAAGCACCTTCGGGCCGTCTTCCTCGCGCGAAGCAACACCAGGAGAGCTACAGGGACTTTCTTCAGGAAGACCCGCCCAACAAGCTGAAGAGAAAGCAGACTCAAATGTCTTTAAATCGACGTATTCAGGTGTACCCCTCCTCGAGATGGTCTGTCGCGGCGTCAGTGTCATGCGACGAGTCTCAGATTCAGCACTGAATGCTACTCAGATTCTCAAAGTAGCAGGGATTGATAAGGCGAAACGAACAAAGATTCTCGAGCGCGAGATTCTATCAGGCCCGCATGAAAAGGTACAAGGCGGGTATGGTCGGTATCAAGGTACTTGGATATCCTATGACATCGGGATTGAGCTGTGTGAGCGATACGGCGTACGGCAGCGATTGTCGCCATTACTTGACTTTGACATGCAGAGCGACAATCTCACCGCGACACCGACAAAACGAGAACACCACTCCATCACCGGCCAGAGCTCCTATCAAACGCCCAACGGACGCGCAGCGCATACGAAAGGCACGTTTCACATCGACAAGAAGCTCAAGACGCCGCTGCAGAGCAGTCCGCTTGTCGGGCCGTATGGTCACGAAACATCAGATGCACAGTCAGAATCTCTTGCGCATAAAGAAATACCTGCGGTACAACCAGAAACAATCATCACTGCGCCCATTGTTGCGCGCGAACCAATGCGCGAACAAGACATGACACCCCTACCGCCACTTTCGCACGAGGCGACCGAGCAATTTGAGCGTTCTCGCACTCTCTTAACACAGATATTCCTAGAAGCAGAGCAAGGACGATCACCAGACGCCATGTTTGACTTAGGATTCGAAATGGAAGTAAATGTACCGATTGACGAACTTGGACATACCGCACTTCACTGGGCGGCTGCGCTTGCACGGTTGCCCCTCGTACAAGCACTCATCGCTCGTGGCGCCGACCCAAGACGCGGCAATGCAGCGCAGGAAACAGCACTCTTCCGAGCGGTCATGGTTACCAATAATCTCGACCAAGAAACATTCCGTCCTCTACTCGACGCCCTTGCGCCTAGCATTTTCATGCGCGATAGCCATAAACGCACGCTTCTGCATCATATCGCTTTGACATCTGGCATCAAGGGTCGCAGTGCTGCGAGTCTATATTACCTCGAGACGCTTCTTGAGTGGATCGTACGAGATGGCGCGTCAATTTGCGCTCGATATGGTATTGATCTCCCACGATTCCAGCAACAGCTCCTCAATGCGCGAGATAGAAATGGCGACACAGCTTTGAATATCGCTGCGCGACTGGGCAATAAGATGATTGTGCAAGTTTTGCTCGATGTCCACGCTGATCCATATCTCCCTAACCATGCAGGTCTACGACCTATCGATTCAGGCGCGTTGCCGAGCACGATCACATCGCGAGAGCCGGCCAATCCTTCAATTGAAGAGAAACCGCCCCTGATTTCAGAAACCGTTGTGCGACAATCCAAAGATGTCGTTGAAGAAATGGCACAGCTCCTGGATGGTCTGCAAGGTGACTTTGAGGAAGAGATGCGAGCGAAAGATGCGCTGCTTGAAAATACACAGGCGAAACTTCGAGATGCGCAACAGACGCTCGCTCAGCTACGACATGAGGTGGAAGCTGTCAAGGCGCAACATTCGACACTGGATGAAGTACGGCAGCGGACCGTCAATTATGGACGTGCTGCAGCACTCTCTGAATTTGCGCCTGAAGCAGATACTCATACTTCGCCTGTGCAACAGAATGGACAGCTTGTCGATGCAGATGCGCCATTTGATGCACAAAATGAGAAGGACTTGAAGAAAGTGCAACAAATAATATGGGCGTATCAGCAAAACGATGCGCAACTCGATGCCCTCGGTCGCAATCTGCAAAGTCGCTCTGCAGAATTAGAAGCGCGTTGCAGGCGCGTTATTTCGCTATGCACCAATGTTTCGGTGGAAGATGTGGATTCTCTACTAGCGAAACTTCTGCAAGCTGTGCAAAGCGATGGCCCTGCGAGTGAGGTTGACCTGAATCGTGTTGCTGGATTCCTCAAGATTGTGCAAAGTGGTGGATAGTGGAAATTCTGGTTGCAAATACGTAACGACATGGTAGTCTACGACATACATAAGCTGTAATACTAGACAATGAAACGCAATGCTTGTACGCTCCTTGCAGATGGCTCTCAGATGCTCATATGCCAGTTGAGAATATGATGCTTGCGTCCAAGAAGCTCAAGGAAGACGATGATCGCAAGGCAAAGACGCCCGTGACAACGGCCTTGAACATTGCAGGCCCACGCGCGCTACTGCAATATATCGTTCAGCCCGACAGATTCCCCCGCTCCATTGTCGTCAAATGGACTGACGACTTTGTGCTCATCAAGGATCGCTTGTTTGTCTTTCATCTGTGCTAGTTCTATGCTCACATTCAAGTCCAAAGTCAAGGCTTCATCTCCTACTGCTGGCGAGAGACATGAATGTGGTAGAGCTGCATCCATTGAAGGCCCTGCAAGACACAAGCTTTCTCGAAAAGGTGCGAGCCCAAGTCGATAGATTTAAGCCATTACTAGAGAAGGAACTCATTCGACTGCACAAAGGTCAGCGCCAGGCCACTTCTGCAAACGATGAGGCAACATGGACGCGAGATCTCAAAATTGGAGTACATGCAAAGCCAAGTATGACGCACCTACACATACACATCATGTCACGCGACTATGCTGGAGAATACATGAAGACTAAGAAACACTACAATTCATTCGCAAGGTTCCTGATCACGTATAAATATTCTGCTGACTCGATTAGCTCCTTCTTTGTCGATCTCGACTCTTTCCCTCTCGCATCAGACGATCCGCGAAAGAAGGTCTCGTACGCTGAATCACTCATGAAGCAGGATCTGGTCTGCTGGCGATGCAAACACAGGTTCGCCACAATGCCAAGTCTCCAGACACACCTCGCTCAAGAATGGTCAAGCTACCTTTTGGGTGCCATGAGGCTTAATGACGCCTCTCCAGAAGCAGCAAGGTAACCGAAAAAGGACGAGGCGAGTATGTGCAATGCATTTGAGCTGTAGATGTTACTTCGCTCCCAACTATGTACATACATTCATAATTCATACTAAATAATCGCTTCAAGTCCCTCATATCGCCATGATAAATGCAGATCCGAATGAGACTTGTTAAAAGATTGTGTGCTCTAAAGGAAGAAGAGCATTGCAAAGATGGGCAGGACCACCATGCTTGAGGCTTTAAATGATGAGCCACTGTTGCTAACAATGACACCATTCGCGCCTGAATTGTTGTTGACGGTTGCAGCCACGCCAGAGTTGTCGTTGCCACTCGCACTAGCACTTGAACCAGCACCAGTAGATGTTCCAGAGCCAGAAGCACCACCAGCAGCATTGTTTCCATTTCCGATCGTCGCACCGGCATCAGCAACATTGCCAACAACTGAACCAGCGCTTGTGTCTGAGCTGCCATTAGAGTGAGAGTCAGAAGCAGAGCTTGTACTCGTGCTTGGTTTAGGGGAACGACCGCCGGCAGAGACACCAGAGTTTCCTGCGCCACTTGCAACGCCTGATGAGCTGGTGCCAGTGCTTGCTGCGCCAGAACCATTCGAACCAGAGCTTGCTGCGTTGTCAGCAGATGCGATACCAGTACCAGGACCAGGCCCAGAATCGCTGCCAGTCTGGACACTGCCAGAGGCACCAGAGTCATTGATAGGACCAGGTCCTCCATTTGCGGCAATGCCATTTGTACCAGCTGTACTAACGTTTCCGGTGTTGCCATTATTGCCAGCGATGCCATTGTTGCCAGCATTGCCGTTTTCGTTGGCGTCACCGTTGCTGCCAGCGTTGCCAGCAGAAGGTCCATTCCGGCCTCCAGCAGCAATACCATTACTTGAAGAGCCAGGCTGCTGATTATTGTTGTTGACATTGGCATTGGCATTAGCATCAGGATTAGCATCAGAACCAGTAGTGACGCCGCTATTGACGCTTCCTATGCCAGGAATAATTGCGCCGCCGTTCGAACCGGCATTGATGCCACCTGAAGCTCCGCCACTGACAGAGCCCGCAACGTTACCCGAATTCATCGTTCCAGCAGGACCATTTCCTCCAGGCAGGCTTCCAGTTCCTGGCACAATGATAGGAACGATTGGTGAGCCAGTTGGCAGGATAGGCACGGTCATGGTTACCAGTTGGCCTGCAGCCACAATGGTGGAAGTCGCAAATGTGGGCATTTGGCTGCTTGCGGGCAACCCCAAGATAGTAGAAGAGAGGACAGGCGTTCGAGTTGAAGTTGCCATGCTGGAAAGACCTGTCACAGCAGGAAGAACGCCTCCGAGCAGTGTTGAGGCTTCGCTCACGACAGACGAAGGTACAAGGGGACTCGGTAAGCTGCCAAGAGATGTCGGGAAGACTATACTCGAAAGGCCATTCGGAAGACCTGCAATGCCTGAGCTGAGTGGGAGCGCTTGAGAAGTTCCGACCAACGGTGGCACAACTGCGGAGCTTGTAAGAACAGGCGTTGTGACGGCCGGATTGAAGGTTGACAGTGCTGGTCGAGATGTTGGTAGGCTGTTCAGTGATACACTGATGGGAGCGATCGGAGCACTAGACATTTGAGAGACAGCATTGACCGGAACGTCGATGACTGAGGGGATGCCAGCTGAGGGTAGTATGATAGGCGGCACATTCAAGGTAGAAGGTAGAGAAGAGAAGACGCCTCCAATCAGGGTAATTGGACGTCCAGTCGGAAGAGATCCCACGATAGACGTAACGTCTCCAATGACCGAACTGACAGGCAAGCCTGTGGGTATAGTACTCAAAGCCGAAGTCACGTCTCGAACGATGCCACTCACGAGTGAACTCATCGGCAAGCCTGTCGGAAGAGATCCAACGATGGATGTCATATCTCCAGCGACCTCGCCCATAAGAGACGAGATGGGAGCCTCAACATGCAAGCTTGTTGGAACAGAGCCCAAGATCGAAGTGAAATCTCCGACGGCTTCGCCGTTGATTGAGGAGACTGGCAAGCCTGTTGGAAGCGAAACCAGAATAGAAGTGACACCTGCGAGAAGTCCGCTCGCAATTGAGCTGACTGGTAAATTTGTTGGCAATGAACCGAGTAGGGAGGTCACGTCTCCGACGAGCACATCAGCAATTGATGAGATGGACAACTCAGATGGTGAGCTTGTAGGCAGTGGGACCAGGAAAGAAGTCACGTCTCCAATGACTTCACCCACGATCGAAGAGATGGGGAGCTCGACAGGCAGACCAGTCGGCAAAGAGGCCAAGGCTGAAGTGACGTCTCCAATGACCTCGCCCACGAGCGATGAGATGGGCAATTCGACTGGGAGGCCAGTCGGTGTTGGGAGGGAGCCCAAGATTGTTGAAACATCTCCAACGACCTCACCAACGATGGATGACACTGGCAACTCAATCGGCAAGCTCGTAGGCAGTGGGCCCAAAATGGAGGTCACATCTCCAACGACCTCGCCAACGATGGATGAAATAGGCAACTCAGCTGGCAAGCTTGTCGGCAGTGAGCCCAGAATGGAGGTCACATCTCCAACCACCTCGCCAACAATTGATGAGATGGGCAACTCGATAGGGAGACCAGTTGGTGTAGGAAGTGAGCCCAGAATTGATGTAACATCTCCAACGACCTCACCAACGATGGATGACACTGGCAACTCAATCGGCAAGCTTGTCGGCAGTGAGCCCAGAATGGAGGTCAAATCTCCAACGACCTCGACAACAATTGATGAGATGGGCAACTCAATAGGGAGACCAGTTGGTGTAGGAAGTGAGCCCAGGATTGATGTAACATCTCCAACGACCTCACCAACGATGGATGACACTGGCAACTCAATCGGCAAGCT